>JABBWI010000250.1:0-102078 GCA_016647755.1 Suillus subluteus
TGACTCTTTCACTCAATTGTGAATGTACAGGTCGCTGAGCAAGCCCTAGCTCGGAGAGGTGACAACTCTCCTCGGAAATGGGCTCTCAAAATCGTACATGGCTTGAAGTACGTCCATACGAATGGGAGATGTACAAACAGTCAGAGCGGACCAACGTCGCTCGACAAGGCAGGGTCGTGCTCAGTTCCCTCAGGATACCGAGTCTGACTCTGTATGGATCATTTTCGCTTTCGAAACGTTGCACCTCCCACTGGAGCTGCTCCGCATCCAACCCACGGAGGTAAGACTATCACCGGCCCACCTGCGGGTCTTCTCAAGCCGAAGCCCGAACCAAAACGACCTGCTATATCCAAAGATCTCAAGCAGAAAGCGAAGGCAGATTCTTCTCGAATGAAGGGTGATATACAGATGAAAGACGAGAGTGCGCGGCAAAGGGGTGACATACAGATGAAGGACGAGACCGTAAAGCTCCCTAGGGTGGCCGCCATTAAGCGCGAAGAAGCCAGTCCATCACCAGTAGCAGTACCAGCACTAGCTCGAAGCGGCGGCGTCCAGACGATTACCGGGCTCTGGATACGTTGCCAAGAAGTCCCCTCAGCCTTCTCCTGCCGTTGAGACGGCATCTCGCGAAGCTGCAGGTTCAGCCGATGTTCGTCCTCAACGACCGCTACCCCGCTTACCTCCCAAAACCTGTACCAGCGCCCCCGCCGCCACTCCCAAGTCAGGAGAAGGCGCCTATCACTTCGATGCCAATGAAGATGACGAAGAAGATGCTTCCACCCGAGGAGTCCGATAGAGAGCGCGAGAGACATAGAGACAAAGATAGACCGCCGAAGGATAGAGTTACCACTGGTGTGAAGCGGAAGAGCGCCACCCATGATGTAGGAGATGCGCATGACGAGGAGGGGCTCAAGGCAAACTCGTTCAAGAAGCGCAAACGGAAGAGGGTCCATCACCTGCTGCACCTTCGTCTTCATTAAAAGGTCGAGACTTGTCTCTCCCAAAGAAGCCGGTCGAAGCCACATCTCCTGTACCACCTCCGCCGAAGAAGATCAAGAAAGAGCATTCTCCGCTTCCACTTCCACTGCCTCGCACCGCCTTACCAACGCAGCCACCACCCCTAAACTCACCTTCCAAAATAGATCAAAGACCGAAACCCAACGGAGCGTCAAAAGCCAGACGAAAGTCACCAATATATACCTCTTCGGATGAAGGAGAGATACCAGAGCCGCCACGGAAGCCCGCTCAGGATCCTTCCGCGAATACTGATCGCTCAAAGGGCAAGGAGGGACGTGCCCGCCCCCGATCATCATACCCATTACCCCCTGATCGTAACGGACTACGTTCGCGGTATCAGTCCAAGTACGGAAATTACCTGGGTACATATTCCCAAATCGTTGCACAGAAGCGGAAGATCGAGGCCATCTTAAACGGAGAATCGGAAGCGGAAGGAGAAATCATGGATCCGGAGGAGCTGAAGAGGCTCAGTGCCGAGCACAAGAACCAGAAAGAGGAGTTGGAGTCCATTCAGGAGAAGTGGATGAACGGGTCTGTATCGGAATAAAATGGATCACATCGCGATTGTAAACTTCTCCAGGACTTAAGGCGGACATGACCTACTCACCAAGACCATTAGTATCCACGCCAAAATTTTCTTGTTGTACATCGCTTTCATATATTTTTCGTTAATTGTTTCAATGTTCGACTGTGCTGTCGCCTATGGAAGTTATGCATGTATACGCTGATACATAGACTAATTACGACTGTTGCCTAATTTTCGGCTTGAATAAGTAATATGTTCAATGCCCCCTCTATATCGGCGTTCGATTAGCTAGGAAATACGCATTAAAGAATCGGTCTCAATTCGCCCCCATGAAGGGCGAAAGTTCCGAACAGGCCATGTAAAACACGCTGAATTGAGAACCAGTTAACTGTAGATGGTGAACAATCATCACCCATAGAAGGCTTTACGGCCCTCATCCTTATTGAGGCCTTTTGAAACTGCGTCTTCCTCGAGTTTTTTGATGGGCCAGCTTTGGCATTACGACCCTGTGTCCCGACCCACGCTTCATGTGTACGGGAGCAATTTGGGCCGTTAATGTACCGGCTTCTGACGAGGGCCAGATCTGAGTGGAAGCATGCCTAAAAGGATGCAGTCTGCAGAATATTCATTGAGCTCGGCAGAATTATCCAGAACACGCACAAGAAGGTTGAGAAGGCAAGGTTTAGTACGTAAAGGGGCACTTCAAAGGGTGAGCACCCTGCCGTGAAGAACGTATGAGCCATCCATCCATCGTCAACCGACTCCATGAGAAACTGATTTTGATTCTGTTGTGGCAACCAGTTGGCTAGGACCAGTTAGATGGACCTCCGAGGAAACCATCCATGAGTCAGTGGCAAGAAAAACTTGCCATCAAGCAGGTTTTGAACCTGCAGTCCAAGAGAAACAGATTTTGATTCTGTTATGGTGACCACTTGGCTAAAACCAGTTGAGATAACCGTCCGAGGAAACCATTCATGAGTGAATATTAAGGTGTGTTCCGATAGAAAAACAACCTTGCTGTCAGCAGGTTTCAAACCTGTGCAATCCAAGAGAAACAGATTTCGACTCTGGTAACCACTTGGGTCAGGCCAGTGAAGATGAACTTCCGAGGGACTGTCCATGAGTGAATCTTCAAGGCGTGTTCTGATCCTTTTTGTGATGCGGCAGGTTCGACGGATTTCGATTCTCCTGGCTAACACTACTTAAGATGGACCCCCAAGGAAACCATCCTTGAGTGAATCTTCAAAGCGTGTTCCAATCAAAAAAGCCTTCTCGTCGGCAGGTTTCGAAACGAAGTTGAGATGAACCTCCAAGGAAACCATCCATGAGCAAATCTTCAAGGCGTATTCTGATAGAACAAAACCTTGTTGTCGGCAGTTTCGAACCTGCACTGGCACAGTCCAAGAGATAGATTTAGATTCTGTTGTGGTAATCACTTTGGCCAAGGCGAAGGTGAGCGGCTCCTCTGAGGAAACCGTCCATGAGTGAATCTTCAAGGCGTGTTGCGACAGAAAAAAAACTTGTCATTCGGCAGGTTTTGAACCTGCACAGTTCAAGATAAACAGATTTTGATTCTGTCGTGGTAACCACCCAGCTAAGACCAGTTAAGATGAACATCCGACCATGAGTGAATGTCAAGGTGTGTTAACGTTCCGAGACAAAAATACCTTGTAGTCCCGCCGCAGTCCAAGAGAAATGGATTTAGATTCTGTTGTAGTGAACACTTTGGCCAGGATGGGGACTCTAGTGATGCACGAGCACCAGAGCCAAGTCTTGTGCCGAATCAGCGTCCGAAAAATGATGCGCAACCCTTGGCCATGTCATCCTTCATCCTCTCCAAGTCCATCACGCATTTCCTCAGCGTGCAGATCGCTTACGCTTCCCAAATTAAGATGAATCTCCGAAGAACTGTCCGTGAGTACTAGTGAATGTCAAGGTGTGATACTAACTTGAAGAAGGAAAGTCCTTCGTTCGCAGGTTTCGAATCTGCAATGTGCACCACCCAATGAGAGAGCAGATTTCTAGTGCCAGTTGGTTATGAGTCTTGACTACTCAAGTCTAAGATAGACCTTGAAAGATCCATTCATGAGTGAACGTTTGGTAAAAAGAAATGATTGTTGAGCAGTTTTCAGACCTGCAACAGATTCATCATTTCTATCCTGTCACGCTTACCACTTGGCTAAGACCGGTTAAGATGGACGTCTACGAGTCAAGGACTCAAGGAACATCATGCTTTGACAGTAGAATCATATATAGGATTAACAGTCATTTGCGAACGCAAGATAAAATAAGGAGACTAGTTTAATTCGATGTGAACACAAGTTAGCAGCCGTGAGAAACACCTTCCTATAATACGTTTGTCTAGATTTTCCTTTTGGCTCCTCCACCGTGAACATGTGCGCATTGCGCAACATGACTGCACCACCGTCCTTTGCATTCAGGACTCTCGGAGTCCACTTCAGCAAACGCACAAATACAAGTTTGCTACTGCATACACGTCGTGGATCTCTTCACCCCGATGTTGATCGCTACAACACTATCCGCCTGTTTTTTGAGCGGCAGCTTGCAACAAATAGTTCTACGCCAGTGACGCCACTGCCGGCCCGCAGGAGATCCACGTTCCACACGATATTCACTCCAAGTTCTTCTAGGTCATTTACTGGACGTGACTTCCGGGAACTGGGGTCGCGGTCGGGCCATAACCATTCGAGCAAGGACGACAGAGGTAGCATACACGAGAGCGACCACTCTCGCCAGGAGAGCAAAGCACAGTTCCCCGGCTCTGCCAGCTCTGTACGAAACGATTCAGAACAAGATACAGGTGTTCATCTCCCTCCTCCACCATTAAATCTCGACAATTATCCCCGTCTGTACCGCAGATTAGCTCTATCTCTTTCTCACCTTCACCGCCCTACACGAGATGACTTCCTGAAAGTAGCCAATGGTTTTTGGCAACGTCTACGGATCCGCTTTAAGTGGTTTACTATACGTTCTTTTCGGAGATTTAATGCAGATGATATCTCCGCTTTCATAACATGGTTCCTAATGAGCCAAACTCTGTGGATATTGGTCGGAACGTGAGTTGAAAATATCTGGTTTGACAATCTGATGTGACTTATCCTATCCAGAACAACATTCTTTTCCGTGGTTTTTGCCACCGCTAATAGTCTGCAATTGCAAGGTGTGTGTCGCCCCTATGCAATCATATGCACGTCTCTCACTAGACATTGCAGAATATGTAGCACGCGCCATAAGCAACTACCTCACCAGTGAGACTGGCGTCACAGTCATATTCGAATCTGCTATCGTTCCTAAATGGAAGGACTCTCGCATCTCCTTCAAAAATGTATACGTCTCCCGCAGATCATCGTCCACCAGCCGTCCAGCAGCGCCAAAAAAGCACATTGGACATAAAGCGGCCGTTGGATATGATGTCAGCAGCCATCCCGCATACAACTATTTTGTGGATGACGAAGAAGAAGTAATCGAGAGTCACACCGAGGATGATGTCAACTATTCCATGTTTGACCTCAACGTAGACTCCATAGATGTCACTTTATCGCTCCAACACTGGCTGAATGGCAAGGGCCTTGTGGAGGATGCTGTGATCAAAGGCGTTCGCGGAGTGCTAGGTGAGCATCTTTGTCCGTCGAACATTAGATTGAACTAAGGTCTGCAAACAGACCGTCGCTCTGTTTTCTGGGACCCAGAAAATCCACTTGACCCTGCTGCATTCCGTCACGTTGGTCACCAAGGCGACTTTGAGATAAATTCTCTGCAGCTCGAGGACGTCCTTGTGACCGTGTATCAACCGGGCGATTTTAGGCCTTATACCGCTTCGATTTTTCGTGCAGACATAAGAACTTTCCGGAAGCAATGGCTCTTCTACGACTTTTTGCGTGCGGAAAACGTCGTAGGGCAGTTTGATAACTGCCTGTTCAGTCTGCACAAACCTCAAAGCATCGGCCGAACTACTGAACAGGATCTCAAGGATGGCAAATGGTCGCGGATGGTAATGTGGATTGACCCCTATCTCTGGTCAGTTCTGACAAGTTAATTATAGTCTAGGATCCGCATTGATGGCGTCAATATTGATCATATGCAAAATTCCACGACATTGGAAGGCGGTCCCTTGTCGTGGATAACATCTGGCAAAGTTGATGCAGTGCTAGATATAAAATTCCCTAGGGATGCAGAAGACGAATTTGCGTTGAATGCCATTCTCGGTGAGCTCGCAGATGCCATCACCACGGCGGCTACCGCTTCTCTACCCGTTGAGAGGATACCGGGGCAGCGAGAGCTCGCGAAACCACCTCTTACTGCACCCACGACCGATAACGAGAGAGAAGCCGATGATAGTCCTAAGGTCGTCATCGACATAGATTTGCGATTTAGGGATCTCAAGGCTGCTGTTCCACTATTCACATCGGATCTCTCATATGTCAACAGCGCACTAATAAGACCTATAGTGGCATTCATGAAGTGAGCAAAACATTTTATCTGCGCTTGATCGTGTCATTGATTTGTCCAGCGCACATCATACCTTGGTTCCTATTCATTGCAGAGTGGTTAAAGATTTGAGTGATTATGACGGTGCATGGACCGTGAGTATCTTTCTGGAGTCTTCGCAAGTTCGCTCATACTAATAGACATTATAGATGTGGGAGAGTATGTTGTATTGCTCATGTAATAACCTACCACCGCTAATTATCTCCTATTGTAGCTGGCCTCATGGATGAAATTTCACAGAAGGTAGAAATAATTCGATTACCAATCAAAGCGATCTGATCAGCTTGCTTTAGATATACGATGCGCTCGCTTATCACGTCTCCCAAGTCAACTTGAACAGGCGAGTGAAAGCAGTCAGCATGTGGTCATTACAGATGACTGCCAGCGCTGTACTGTCTGCGCTGAGGAACCTAGTGGATCCAGTATCCATGCAGGTTCGGGATCTGTACTACGTGAATGGCGTTCCATATGACGCCTTGATTCCTGGACCGTAGACTGGTAAATGTTCTGCAGCTATCGACAAAATTATTTTTCAGCTCATTCCACACGGCGCCTCTATCTGTCAAACAGGGATTCTACGAGACATGTTCGTAAATACGGTTTGGTGGTTCTATCCTCAGTCGTGTTTTCCAGCTTTCCAATTGAGAGAACTTCTAACATGGGAGTCACAGAGAATTGCGGTTCGCATAACAATATTGATTTGATCCCCATCTCGTTTGCAGCGATGCTAACGGTCGCTTCTACTACAATTCGACGAGGTTTCAAAGGCCTTGGAATGTAACTCGATGGTAGCGTATTACGGGCAGAATTATTCGACCATCTCTGCCAGCGGAAATGAGCGGAAATGCCAATGAACAGAATTGACCAGTGGTTGGAGATGGCGGGGAGAAATTGATAGAAACGACATTCCCTGCCAATGTCCACGATATACGCATGTCGATCACTCCTACGACTCGTCAACAGATTTTGGCACAAGTGCTTCCTCTGGCAAAGTTTTGCATCAAGCTAGCGTCGGCAAGTCGACTTTGCCATGCGCCCATATTAGAGACTGTTAGTTAGTAGCCAGGTCCTTGTTATGTGGCAAAGATTTGCCATCTTCACAAGCGTTCTATCCAGAGACCGCGTTGGTGGCGTTTCACGGACGTAATGGCATGGACACTGAGGCCTGAGGCTTTTCTTCACAAACAGAAATCCTCGATTGGAAAAGAGGAAGCTATTATGCGGGATGAGCGCTAGCCAGTAACGCATCGTTACGTGGCGGCGTGAGGCGTCCCCCTGGGTCCCCAGGTTCGTGCCACTCCTGCTAGCATCGTGACAACTATCGGTACCAATGTTCATCACTCCTCAGCTTCTGCAAATTGCCAATTATCCACGATTTCTCCATTTATCCCGATGATGTGTTGGCACCGTTGTCCAAGACCATTAATGTCTGTTAGATGACTTGTTCATCTGACATGTGGATCAGGGATCTCGCCGAGTCCCCTTGGGCACCCGCGGAGCGGCTTCTCTCGCGGTTTCTTCCTCCTCTGCGTATAACGGACCGAAGTATGGATGAATGAGGTAGAGGACATGGTGGAGTTTCCTCGTTGGTAATTGATCAAATCGACAGGCTGCAACCGAATGCTCATTACACCGTGGTTAAGCTATAAAGCGCATCATGTTCTGAACCTGATTATCAGTCCCCCCCCCCTCCTTGCAATACATCTTCCAAGTGGGAGAACATGCCTCAATTACTGCGTTCAAGTCCGACTGAGTCCAAGGAAGAGGTTGGGAACAGCAGTATTGTCTCTGACTTGGCCCTCGTTGAACCCGAAGGTCGCGTTGGATACAGAGGTCTTTTTGAAAATAAATTTCTGTGAGTGGTTTTTGGGGATGGCATGGATTTAAACGATGGGATGTATTTGTGGCGCAGACTTGGTATATCGTTATTCTCGACTCTCGGAGGATTCGTAAGTTTTTGTCACAGTATAGATGACTATCAGTAACATCGTGTCTTGTCGCATATATACAACAGCTCTGTGGTTACGGCCTGGTGAGTTGGGCAATGTCCTCACATGATACTAGTCTAACTGTGTATCAGGGAGTCCTCAGCAATGTGCTCACTATCGAGTCTTTTGGAGCGACGTTCCCAGAGATCTACATGAATCCAAAGCTGCAGGTAAGGGTAATTTTCTAATAGATTTCGGCCCCGTCAGAGTAAAACTACCTCTAGGGATGGTTAGTCTCCACGTTTGTGCTAGGCAAGTCAACGTAGCATGTCGCAAGCGTATGCCAGTTGATGTACGTCCGCAGCTGCCTCGTTTGGAGCTAACGTGAGCGGCCCTGTCTGTGATAAAGTGAGATCTATTGTTGGGCGAGACAGGACAAATCATGATCGACTACGACCCAGGTCGGGAGAAAGATTGGTATAATATGCGGTGCTGTGATCTTTCTTATCGGTAGTTCACTCCAAGCAGGTGCCACGTCTCCCGGTAAGTTCTATTCGTCACACTTCTCGGCTTAGCTGAAGATCATTTTGCCAGCTTACCTGTTCGTTGGTCGCACTGTTGCTGGTTTGGCAGTCGGTTCTCTGACGCATGTCGTCCCAATGTATCTCGCTGAAATATCCAGTGCCAAAATTCGTGGATCTTTGATTTCTCTGCAACAACTCGCCATCACATTTGGGGTGAGTGAAACAACCAATAATGAGGTTACGCATCTGACACCACAAAATGTAGATTCTTGTCAGTTGTGCGTGGCATTCTGCTTTCATATATTCATATGTGCTCATTACTCGAAGACTGGATTGCGTATGGCACGTCACGTATAGGGGGAACCCGATGTGCCCCGGGAATACCGTACACTGGAGTGCTTCCGAATGGCATGCTTGCGTTCAATCCTTACACCGATGCTCCTGGCGGTTGCACTGGTCAAACACAAGCGTCATGGAGAGTTCCGTTTGCGTTCCAAATATTACCTGCCTTGGTGTGTTGGTTATATTTTCTGCCTCCCCCTCATACTTATGGAAGTGCAGTGTCTTGCCATTGGCATGCTCTTCATGCCATACTCGCCTCGTTGGCTCGTTGAGCAAGGCCGCGAAGAGGAGGCTCTGGAGACCCTGTCGCGCCTTCGACGAAAGCCCACTGAAAACTGTTCGGTTCGCACTGAATTCCTGGAGATCATGGCTGAAGCTCGTTTTGCGAGAGAGGCCATGAAGGCGGCATATCCTAATGCGGGGCCAGCCAGGCGGATAATCAATAAATACTTGGTATTGATGTCTAGCAGGCCAAAGTCCAAGCGTATATTTGTCGGATGCCTTATCATGTCGTCCCAACAAAATATGGTGGGTTTTCAGATTACAATCTTTCCTTATCATGTAGTGATGCATTGTGGTTTGCCAGGGGACGAATGTAAGTCGTGGTTCATCCTTCTGGAACTAACGTCGCTTACTTCGCTCAAGGCTCTCATCACTTTATTGCCTTTGAGTGAGTTTTACGAAAGATCTTAACTGTTAAGTTCAGAGTTCACTCTCTTCCACAGTTTTTCACCAACTGGGCCTTGACCCTAATACTACCTCCGTGATTGCCACTGGGGTTTGTGGAATTGTTAACGTGAGTCCAATTATAGATAACGTCACGTATAAGCCTCCTAATTTGTTCCAAGATGCTCGCTACTTTACCTGCTATTGCTCTCGTCGATAGCGTGGGCAGGCGACCTGTGTTTATATCTGGTGCCGCCGGTTGTCTGATTTGTCTGACAATCGCGAGTACTATCATAACCGTGTACGGCAAGGATTGGCCAGCACATGTAGTAGCGGCTCGTATTGCCATTGGTAGGTGCGCTGTAATTACCTGCAGAACATGTTGAACTGTCTTACAGTCTTCGCGTTTCTCTACGACGTCATATTCTCTTACTCATGGGCTCCGATGGGATGGGGTACGTGGCTCGTAATTTGCTTCCTTCGAGGATTTAATATTTTGGCCAGTCGTCACCAGCGAGATATTCCCGTTGCACCTCCGGTCCATCGGTATGTCCATCACCACATCGACCATGTGGTCAACGATCTTGTGCGGTTTTATTATCTTCTTCCGTCTATCTAGTATTGACATGCTCTAGTATGACTGGAATCTTTTCGCTGACGACGATGGGTCCAAGTGTAAGTGGAATAGCGTACTATGTATTTGTCGCGCTTTCTCTTGGCGCGTTACTCTCAGCTAGTATGTTAAATCCCCACATTGTGTCAAAATTATGTTTAGCTCGCTTTCCAGTATTCTTTATCCCAGAAACCAAGGGTCTGGTAAGTTTTTTTACACATGCCCTGTCGAACATGGCTGACGATGTCACACAGACCTTGGAAGAAACGGACCCTGTGTTTCGTGATAATGCTACTGACAGTCAGCGAGAACACAAGGAGGGTATTCGCCGGGAACTTGGTCTGCCCAACCGGGCTCTCTTGAATGAAATTTCTGGCTGACCCAGGTCATTATTTCCCCATGAATCGATTCATCTATCATGTATATTATGAACTCCTTTTGTCTTTTTCTGTCCTCGACTTTATTACCTCCGCATGTTCTTTTCACGGCATCGTCGGTATCGATAACGTCACACCGTACTAAGCCCTAGACAAGTAACGCTTATGAAGACGGATTGTGTGGAGCGAGCTCCGCTTCCGCTCTCTTTGACGTTAGACTCCTATCCGTGAATTTAAATTATACGTGCGTAAGCGTTATCCTTACTTCCGCCCTCTTTATTTGTGCAGTCCCAGAAACCAGATGGCCGTAAACCGTTCGATTTACAAGACTCTACATTGTTCAGACGGTGTATGTTATGTCTCTCCACGTTCCAACCGGATCCTGAGAAGTGGTCGATACGGTAAGCTGAACCTCGTCTACTCCTGTCCTTTCTGACTCGCAAAATAAAATAATGCTTCAGGTCTGACAGTCCTCGCGACGTTACATAACTCATCCGAGCATGCCAGTGTACACGCACAGCAAATATAATTTACTCTGCACCATCGTGATGTTTATTGATGATGATGATGTTTTGCTCTCCACGATTGGTTAAAACATCTGAAGGCGTGCAGATCGCTTGTATTTTATTTTATCAACACCATACATGCAGCTTGAATAGAAGCCCAAAGTGAGCTCGTGAGTTTGTATCAAGGATAGGAAAATAGTCACAGAATTGAGAAATGCCTGATCCTGTCGCTGCGGATTTCAGGGGAACAGGGAACAACGGCATATTGCCCTACTAGTAGAGCCGATTATCATTTACCAGTAACCTACTGCTTGCATAGTACATACTTGTGTGCTTGATTCTAGTGTGCGTGACATCATCTCGTCCCTCTGTCGGCGGTCCTAACTAGTGGGTGAGGCAGATTTCGCACATGTGTTCAGGGTATGAGTCTTTGTGCCTAGCCTGTAAGAGGTAGCACCATTCAGTACTAGTATTCATGCACCACCCTTTTCCGGTATTACTTGGCCTATTTGGAAGTTCATCCTGCAACCCGAGGCCCGATGCACCAAGGACCCAGCTGAATACACACCTCTGACCGATCTCTGACTGGCGTGTGAGTCGGCTTGGCTTCCCTAGACCACGATGTGGCCCTCGCTTAATATCCTCATCCGGGGAAACAATGTCAACAGCACACTCTCTCCTTGGGAAGAAGTGTACAGTGGGCATTAACTGCGGAAGTGAGAAATTGATCAGACCATATTCCAAGGGAGAAAGGGTAAGCGAGTGGACACGAAACGCATGTATCGCTTCCGCAAAGTATCAACTATGTGGCACAGAGTTCGAGTTCAAACTCCGACTGCTGAGTAGATTTCTCATCGATCCCATTCTCGAAGCCCCCTTCCCAAGTCCCATAATAGACAGAATGAGCTCGTTCAGACAGGTTTACGATGCGATTCTCACTGGTGAGTGGAAATGCTTCGTACACAAGTCAGTACAACTTTCAAAGTTCAGACATTATGACAGACAGGTGCTACGTACGTATTACGCGGTCACAGTGTACATATGTAGGTACATTGATCATTGATGTCCCTCAAGGCCTCACCTATAGCTTATGATGTAATGGTATGATGCTGACAGCGTTCTCAATTGAAAGAGCATGCGAGGGATTTCGTTATGTTGAAATTAGTGCTGGGGCCAGTACTCGCTTGCGGGCAAGGACTCTGAACGCTACTTGCCAGATGACAGCGTGACGTGTACTAGGTGCTGTCAATCAAACATACAGCTGTGCGGCAGCCTGAGAGACCATCCCATGCAGGGGAATCGTTTTTCCATGCCATGACAGTTTCTTGAAATGGGGTATTGTCCTACAGTCTCCTGTAGTCAGACCCCGATAGACCGTCATTAATCCATTCCTTCTGAATTAGTACTGTAATTGTACAACGAGCCCCAATTTGAACAACCACCTCACTGAGACGAAGGAACCAAAAATTTGAGGGCCGCTCGCCAGTACACATTTGGCCTGCCAGATTGGTCGAATTGTCAGAAATTTGCACACAACAGAATCACCAAACATCATTTTGTATTCATCGCGACCACATACACTACAACCAGAGAGTAAAAACCTGACACCCAACTTGACAGAGGATGGAGACCCAATCCTATCCACAAACAGCCCAAATCTCAGACTACAACCACACTCAAGCGCTCACCACACACAAGCTCGCTCCATTCATCAAACCCTAGGGCGAGAAAAAAGCGGAACAGGTGGTGGGAGACAGCGTCGAGGAAGAAGAGCCAGAAACAGACGAAATTTGCGGGGGAGAGGGGGAGGAACGGGGAAAAGAGGGTAGAACGAACCAGGGAGTTGGATGTAGGTGTGTAAGGGTAAGTAAGTGTGGATGGGTGACAAAAGCGAGTGGTGTCAAATAAAAAAATGAAGACAAGAGGAGACCAGGAGAAGTCGAAATAAAGCAAGATAGAGTAGGAGATAGATAGAACATAGACAGCTTTTATTGGAACGAAAATGATGATGACCAGTCCGATGAGTGATGAGATGGATGCGAAAGACAATAACAATGATAGATATGTCGCGGAGACCGATGATGTGGGTCAGGCGCTTGATAAAGGGTGGTCTAGAAAGGTTTAACATATTAGTATACGCTGACCTCGTCCCACACCAGCGCATCCGAGAAGTCCATGCCAACATCGAAAGTAGTGCTCGAGTCGATAGCGACGTCCTGTGTACTCGGCAGCATCTCTAGCAGTCTTTCTATCCCCATCTCTACACCGACTTGTTCCGCCCAATTAGCTGTGTTAATCCCACTCGTAGCCAGCTCTAGGCCGAGTTTCTCTATGGAAGTGGGCTCACTCAGCACCTGCGTGCTGTTCGCGTCTTCTGCCGAAGGGCAAGTGCCTGGAAGAGCGCAAGTGCCAGTCGGCGGGGACGCGAGGATCTCCGCGAACAGGCGCGTGAGGGCAGCGTCTGAGGCTGCCTCGTCTTCAGGCTAATATACACAAGATGAGTTTGATTTGTATGTTTAGGAGTGCTAGCTGACTAACCTCGATTGCAGCACTGTGGTACATCTGGTTGCTCTCGCCGGTCCCGTGACTAGACGTATGCTGCCCACCCGCTGCAGGGACACTGCCGCGTGAACGGTAGTGGTCGCCACCCGTGCTAGGTGGCGAGTGGGAGCATGTCCAATCGAGGAAAGATCGAGAGTTTCCTGTGGTGTGTCAACAGGTGCTGGTGAATCGGATGGCGTGAGATCTGAGAGAGAAAATGTGGGACTGAGTGGGAAGTCGAATGAGTCACCCAAAAACAGCATGGGGCTGTCCGTGAGCGTAGAATGCGTCGGTGCAGGAGAAAGCGGGTACGTAAGGGCAGCAAGGGAAGTCGATTTAGGTGATGAGGGGGCGGGAGATGCGGAGTCTGCTGTTGAAGGAGATTTTTCTGACGCAGGTGATGGTGCGCAAGTGGATGAGAGGATTGGAGTTGAGCCTGAAGTCTCGTGGAGAGCAGACGGGTTGGCGCCTTGGGTTGCCAGGGTCCGCAACACTGCCTCATAGCCCATCTCAAGCGTTCGAATACGTTCGCGTAGCTCGAGGTTTTCACGTTCCCGTTGTTCCTCGGCTCGTTTTCGTTTGCGCTCTTGCTCCTGCTCAATGGTGGCAACCTCGGGCTCCGAGGTAGAGCTGACCGAGGGTGAAGCAGGGATAATCATTGGAACACCAGCACGAAGACGTCTGTTCTCTTCCTCCAGTTCAGTGACTTTGCGCTCGAGATAGGAATATTGAGCTTTTCTGCGGTCGCGAGAGTTTTGTGCCGCTATGCGATTGCGGTGTGCACGGGCCTCTTTGCGCTCTTCCGGTGTTACGGCTGAGCGAGGGCGCTTACGTGGAGGTTCCTGCCTGGATACATCTGGAGAGTCTGCACGAGATGATGAGGGAGATGCAGGACGCTTGAGGGAGGAAGAGGACGGAAGAGAAAGATTGGATGGGTCGACGAAATTTGGAGAGTGTGAGGGCGACATGGTTACACGTATGCAGTCAACGTATTGGACTTGGCGAAAGTGCTAGCTAGTCCTTGGTCGTATATTGTTACGTTAAAAAGGATGCTACAGTCAAGTATACAGAAAACGCTAGGAAACTCGAGAGGACGACGTGGCCATGAAGAGAAAGAACACGTACCCAGGACACGTAGACAAAACTATAACACAGCCACAAATACAAACAAATAAACTGCGCACGCCGCAGTTGATATTTGAATTTAATTTTGATCATCACGCGTAGCCAAAAATAAAAGCCAGCCTGTCAGGCAAATTCGCTAAGGCAGATCTACATGCAAAGATAAATAATACGCCGTATGTATATTGGGACATCTCGCAGCATCTCGCTCGCACAGCCCTCCCTAAAAAGTGCAATTCAGGCCTTACTATACCCTATTACCCACAGAGGCCCGCAGATCCCTGGACCTTCTAACCCCGCCAGCGGAGGATAACTCGGTTCCATTCCTCCTAACTTGAAATAATTCAGTTCAAAACCCAACAAAATAAATATTCTGAGACTCACCAATTTCGTCTCTCAGATCGTCATCGTGCGAGAGACTAACCGGTTCAATATGTACGTTTGGATGGTGGGATTGCCTTGCATTCATTTTCATCCAGAGTCTTGTTAATTACACCGCGGTACTTGACAGTGACGTCGGGCGAGTCGATATTATCCTGCCACGTGAGAGTGTGCTTCATCCAGTTGTCATCATCACGCTACAGATAGGTTAAACAGATCCGCTGAAAGGATACAGTAAACACCAACCTCAGGATAGTCTTCACGAGCGTGAGCACCTCGGGACTCCGTACGAGCTGCAGCAGCTGTCATAGTTTGGACTGCACATTGTAGAAGGTTGCGCAGCTCAAGAGTCTCAACAAGATCACTAAGATAATGACGTGAGCAAGGATTCGGTACATATAAACACAGGCCGTACGAGTTCCAAATCATGCTTCTATCCTTGATACTAACATTGTCAAACGATTTGTATATCCGATGGATTTTCTGAACACCGTCGTCGAGACTCTGCTGTGTGCTACGTGGATCGTCAGTTTCGATTTCGGTCGCACGAAGATGGCAAAACACACCGGAAGAGAGCGGCATCAGATTGCATGGCTTTTTGCATCTCCAGCCTTATATCGGCAGTAGCCTTTGGGCCATTTGCATTTCTGATTTGGTCCAAGAACTCTACGGACTCAAGGCCAGCTTCCTCAGGAATAGCCTTATGAGGCTTTCCGGGAGTTAAGTTCTCCGTGATATGTTGAGCACACGCGCGACCGAAGACGACGAGGTCCAAGAGGGAGTTTGCACCAAGACGGTTCGCGCCGTGAACCGACACACACGCAGCTTCACCAACTGCATACAGATCAGGGACAATCTTGTCCTTGCCATTCTGACTACGATTTATGACCGGATGCGACGAGCACAACTAGCGCAAGCTCACCTCATCAACGGTCAGCACCTCGCCAGTATATCGGGTGGGAATACCACCCACTGTCAGGAAGTCAGTTAAAGTCCAGACAGCACAGTAGAGACACTAACTGTTGTAATGGACAGTAGGTAGCACTGGGATAGGTTCCTTTGAGACATCGACTCCGGAGAAAATGGCAGCAGTCTCGGATATACCGGGCAACCTCTCGTGGATAATTTCAGGGGGCAAATGGCTGAGCTGAAGGTGTATGTGGTCCTTCTGAGGTCCAGCACCACGTCCTTCACGAATCTCAATTGTCATCGAACGAGATACGACATCACGGGAAGCAAGATCCTTGGCAGTGGGTGCATAACGCTCCATGAAACGCTCACCCTCGGAGTTCAAGAGGTAGCCTCCCTCGCCACGACAACCTAATGCACGTTCAGCCACGAGGCAGATACCTCGTAGAAAAGAAAACTACCCTCAGAAATAAGGCAGCCAGCGCCATAGATACCAGTTGGGTGGAACTGAACAAACTCCAGATCCTGCAAAGGAAGGCCAGCACGAGCAGCCATTGCATTACCATCGCCCGAACAAGTGTGTGCACTTGTGCAACTGAAATACGCACGACCGTAACCCCCTGTGGCGAGGACCGTTTTGTGAGCCCTGAAGCGGTGGAGCGTACCGTCCTCCATGTTGAGCGCGATGACTCCAACACACTCGCCATCCTGCATAATCAAATCCAGCGCAAAGTATTCAATGAAGAACTTTGTATTGTGTCGGAGCGACTGGCCGTAAAGGGTGTGGAGGAGGGCGTGGCCGGTACGATCGGCAGCCGCAGCACAACGGTATGCTTGACCGTCTTTGCCATAATTCAAAGAATGACCACCAATGGCACGTTGGTATATCTTTCCATCCTTGGTACGGGAGAATGGAACACCATAACGTTCAAGCTAGAAACGAATATAGGCCGAACAGACAGATGTGTAAGATCTAACCCTACCTCAAAGACTGACCCGGGAGCTTCGCGGCACATATAATGAATAGCATCCTGGTCACCAAGCCAGTCAGAGCCTTTAACCTGTCGAAAATCTGCTTAACTAAACAATTCGGGAGCATACCACATCAATGAACACGAACCGTATCATACATGTGCCACCGCCAGTCGTCTTCCGTCATGTTCTACAGGAAACTCATCAGTGAAAAGAGCATAAAGACCTCATGGTACACTTACACCGAGAGCAGCATTGATACCACCCTTGAAAACGTGATGAGTGTGTCAGATACTGCTGAACATCGTTGCAACGCACCTGCGCTGCGACAGTGTGACTCCGGGTTGGGAATAGCTTGGTGATGCAAGCCGTGTTGAAACCAGCTTCCGCAAGTCCGAATGCAGCGCGAAGACCCGCGCCACCAGCGCCACTAAAGGAACGCACTGATGAGTTTGTCTATGTCTCATTATTTCGGAACGCTACTCACACGACGATAGCATCGTATTCATGTTCAATGAGAGGATATTTGCCTGAAGACCAGGACTAGAAAGCCGTTAAGATGCCAGAAAAGATATGGGAGCAGTTGAGAGATATACTTTGACATGCTCTGCCTTCAAGTTGATCGGATTAGTCGCAACGATTCTCTTAACGGGGAGTGAAGTGGAGAAACCGCGCTGGGGACGAAGCAGAGCCCTAGAGAGCACCACCTTGGATACTGACTTGCTAAACATCGATAGTGCTGTCATCGACGGCGGTGAAGGTTACAAATAAATGAGCAACTTCCACGGAAAGGGAGGCCTTCTTTCAATTGAAATAAGTAATTTCATCAGACGAGGACGTTCACGGCACACCGATGCGATGATAAATCCCGTAACTAGCCTTAATATAATAGGCCCTAGTATACATGTCGCGATCAAGTCCAACCAATCACAACGGGAGTGTACGTAGCAAGAGAAGCCACCAACTTCCCAACTAGTTCAGACTGCGCATGTTTCTTAAAGCCCCTCATCTTGACCTCGCGAACAGGCATCCCCGCCGCCTCCCTGATCTGCAATAGTTGGATTAGCAACGACCACTCGAACTGCACATCATCAAACAACAGTGTCCGCAAATTCGGGAATGCATCTCGTCTCCCCGCACATGAGAGGAAGCCCATCAACTGGTTCATGATACATTTGGAGACCGAGAGTGTCGTTATGCCTGAGAATGCGTGGGCAAGGGCATGCCACCCGTCGTATGCCATGGACCTGCTGCACAACGTGAGAAGGCGTACAGAGGGGAAGGGCGGTGCTCCACGCTTCAGCTTGTCCACGAGGGACTGGATATCACGTGACGAGGTCGCAGTGTGGAAATCCAATACCAGTTCACGTAGCGCGGGGGCACGTATTGTCCGGAAAACAGTAGGTAAATACGTCCTTGAAATATTTGGTCCAGGCTTTAGGACCATTGTCTGAAGCAAAGGTATTTCGACGACTGGGATATCCATGCTGCGAACATAATCCACGGGTTCACCGATTAACGTGAGATGAGTCAGTGATGTGAGATGGGAGAGTAGGTTGCTGAAATTCTCGGGGGAAAGACCGGAAACCCACAAGCCGTTTAAGGTGAGCACCCTAAGACGATCTGCAGATAGGAACAGGTCTGAGGAGATGGATGAGACATTTCCTTGTTCGATAGACGTGAGTGAAGGCAGACCTTCAGTGAACAAGATATGTCTGCTATTTGGGATGTTAAGCGGATAGTGCACCATAAGTTCTTCAAGCATTGGTGCCTTTATGCGCTTGAACCCATCTAGAAGTTTGGGGAACGGGAAAGCCCCGTGAACTTCCAAACGGCGACAGACATGGATGTGCGAGAGAATAATGTGGGATATACGCAAGTAATCTGGGTCAAACTCAGGCAAGCTCTGACTGTGAAAATCGCAATGAATGCCAATGAATCGCATGTCAAGCAGCTGTCCTTGTGAGCGGGTCAAGTAAAGATTGACAAGATCTACATTCTGCCGGAGGAAAAGTCGGATCTCTGTCCAAAGCAGTGGCATCCCGAGCGCCACAGCTCTCCAACGCTGTGAAACACTCGTAAGCAAAAGCTCAGGCCTGGAGCGGAGGCGTAGTCTGGTGAGGGCGCATGAAGAAGAGTAGTCTCCATCTGCTTTAATGGTTGCTTTCACTGTCTCTACAAATATCATCTCGAGGAGCTCGTTCGGGATAGACGAGATATACGACACGCCATACGCCACTAGTGCCTGGTTGAGGCGCAGCGCCTGTACGTCCATGAAGTGGCACAACGGTCGCTTTGTCTTCCCCGGCAGTCTTGCAAGCTCTTGTGTCGTAGCGACGTATTCTGGCATTAAAATCCTAATTCATCGATTCGATTCATCAGACATGCACATACACAAAGTAGGTCACTCACATTGTCTGCCTCCTGGTGGTCTTGGTAGAAGCTCACACAATGTGGTCTGACAGTGGTTCTCAGCATTGAGAAACTAGACGTTTTTATAGTTGATAACATCAAACCACATGCAGGCACCGGATAGTATGTCACCCAATCACCAAATGACACCGGACTTGATGAGGCATATCTCCAGGGTTTGCTTACCCGACTAGGAGGAGCGGAGACGAAGAAGCGGCAAAACGAGCTCAGAATTGTTATCTGCAACATGAAGGTTCTACTATTACGTGAGCTTTCCCCAGCTCATGAGCCGAGCGCTCTCAAATGAGACTCCACGAGTGACAACAAACGGGATTTTCCGTAGACCATTACTCACTCGGAACAGGCGCTTCGATGACCCTGCTTCACCGCCCTCTATTCATACGGCATTATAATCTCACACGGTCAACGCCCATGCCGTCTCCTGATTCAATAACACTCGATGATTGAATATCCACATAGTCATTCTCCGAAGTTCGCATTGGACTCTGTTATATTCTAGTCTTATACTGGTGGCGGTAAGAGTATGATACCTCACCGCGTTGGCACTGGTAACGGCACCGCCATTCTTCAATATATGATTGGTCAGATTCGTCAAGCTCAGTATGTAATCCTCTTGAGGTGTGGTCTCTATCACAGACTCAAAGATGGCATATCACTGAGAGTATTTCCTTCAAGGTCGGATCAAAGCTGTTGATAATTTGCGCCGAACTTCTTATCCACAGTCACTTCAAGGTGGTCAGACTTGACGTTCTTCGAAGGTCGAACAACAGAGACACATTTGAGGGCGCTGTTTGTTGCCTAAATCAAGTGCGCGCAGCCTACGACATGAAACATAATTAGCAGCGGAGCGTGGACCGGTCTCCCAAACTCGGAGTCACAATAGCCACTTGGAGCGCGCCGCCATATCGGCGAACCACTGCAGCAGATCAAGAGCGCCGTGTCAGTGGCAGGCTTGCCAAACGGTTGACTTCCCGACTCCACCGTAGAAGTGTCATGCAAACATTAATGAGCCACGCCACATATTTTGACCATCGATAAATCAAGCTGGAGAGAACAGCCAACTTCCCTCATTAATGATGTGTTTGTGGCAGTCCACTGAGCGACTGTGACAGTGTTCAGGTCATCCTTGTGACCTTAACAACATATACACCATGTGTACTGGAAGAAACTCCTTGGAACTGCTACGTAACATTTATAACTTGACTGAAAACCCTTCACGAATCTCGATAGGTTGTGGGCAGGCGCCCTACATGGGGTTATATCCTCATGTTGGATCTCAAGCCTTACACAGTTCTGCGAGGATTGCGGCTTACTGCAGTAAGACAAATTCACTTGTTCATGGGAAAGGAAGCAAGACCCTTTTGATCCCTTTAACGACTCGGAGGGAATATATCTACCTGTCAATGTCACGGCTCGCTAACGAGTAAAGTTTGCGACTCGCTCTCAACCCCGGTATCTCAAATATTGTCTACAGGATGCCGATGATGGCGTGATGTCGTGAGATTCAAGATGATCACTGTTGCAAATGTACGCTCAGTCCACAACTGTTCATTCATCGAGTTCTGGCTGCTTCTCTACAGACGTGCTTTTGCCACCTGTCGTAAGTCACGCACTGATCTAGTTATCTTGTCAGCTGCTCGAACTTCACAATGTTCTCAGGGATTCTCTTCCTGGGGAGGCATCATCAAAGAAGAAGATAAAACTTGCGTGAATTTCTCCCGGAATGAGGTTTCTGTTATGATATTGGCGCAGTCACAGTTGTTCACTTTCCAAGAGGTCAGAGTGGATGGTATTGTCCGGTACTGCGCACTGCAGCATCTTCTGATAAGTCGGCACTCGACCTACTTTCACATATGCCCCATCTCACTACACGGATTCCCCATGTTATGGGCGTTCCGCTCACTACCATTTTCTGCAACAAACGTCGAGACACCTCGTTACCCGTGTGGATCGCGATCTGCACTATGATATCCTCGCGTAGATTTAATGTTTCCGGTCAGGAACGGTGAATGCCCCTGCAGCTTCCACAGGAACGTACCTATTCCAGGATTTTTTTTAACAATGTAACACCATAATGCGCCTGTTGATAAATGAAAACTCCTTAATGACATTTGACTAACATACATCTGGTCGAGACAGCACTGTTCCCGTAAAAATCCAGAGTACCTCTTCCGATGTGGAGCGTGTTGATGACCTGAAGTTGTCTGATGCCGACGTGTAGGTGATTGTACCCGCAATCGGGTTGACTATCAGAGTGCAAGGTTGGAGGATGTATGTTTTTTTTTCGAATCCAATCCCCCACTGGGGTCATGCCTCCCACTGCCTGAAAGAAGTCGCTAGAATAGTCGCGGGGCACTGGAAGCATGGTCTGAGGATGTGTCACTGCCTATTATCAATGAAGCATATGATGGCAATATTACAAAAGACTATAAGCCCTGTGTAGTGCGCAGTGCGCACAACATGACCGATCCGTCAAGAACAGCTTTGCGTTCAAATTGGCGACTGCACTAGAGTGTGAGAGGCGAGACATGAGACGATGGAGTGAGAAGAGGTCAAGTGATCGGGTCAAAGTCGCGTAAGAAGACCTTAGCGGAGACTAGCGGAGACTATAGCTATACACTTCCTTTGGTAGTGACGAAATATTGCGCGCGCTTTACGGCCACCCATCATGTCCTTGTCCCCATCTGCGGCAACATCAAACGTCTCAGATATCCCATCTAAACGGCGCAGGACACACAGTCTTATCGCACAAAGCAGTAACAACAATCATCAAGACATGAGCCAATCTCCTGCGGACACAGCCCATTCGTCACAAACCCCGCAAGCTGCCGCACACATACCCAAGAGAGGCGCAAGAGCTTGTACTGCTTGCAGGAAGGGTAAAAACAGATGTGAAGGAGAGGTACGTCTATTCAAGACTCGCTTGTGATCATCGCCCCTTCTGCTCACTGGCCCGCCTCTCCCGCCCCGGCCCGGCGTCATATTTTTTAGGCTCCTTGTCGTCGATGTCAGTTGAGTGGAACTGCTTGTGTTTTCGAAAAACCAGAGAAGAAAAATGCAAATGTTATGCCTGGCGCAAGTGTTGAGTAAGCTTCAGGTGGCATCGGGCATACTTTCGCCATCATCACTTACACTGTTCAATAGACGCTTATCTCGCCTCGAGGGTCAATATCTGGTAAATATCCAACGTTTATCATACTTTGAGGTTATCTGATCGCATTGTAGGTTATGCAGAGTCAGATGATTGGCATGCAATCCTCTTTGGACCGCATCTTGTCCACCGTTCAGAGCCAGGCCTACGGTACTCAGCACCAAGGGTACTCTGGAGGCATGGCTTCCGGGTCCAGTCGCGATAGTTCTGGATTTATGTCGCGGAACGGGTATGATGCGCACGGACATGTGGGAGGGCAAAGCTCCCAGCCACGCTCCCAAACGAGATCATTCCCGCCGCTTCCGGGATTCGCTCCGCCGGTTGGTCCGCTTGCGAGATCAATCTATAAACATGTCTGATAAGCTTTTAGCCTCACAAATACGCAACCTATGGGATTGTACCCAGCACTACACCATCGTCAGATGACGAGTCTGAAGAAACGCTGCCTCGTGCCTCGCTCAACGCGCCCATTGAAGCTCTCCAAGGTTTGGCAAATGCTGCCGCAGAAGCAGCCGCTGCGCCATCCGCATCCCCACCAAGGTCGTTGTTTCATATCTGTAGGTTGCACGATTATGCTGATCACTTGGAAAAAAGGGTCAAAAAGCGCCCGCGGGTAGAACCCATTCCCCGGAATGCATTCCCGCATGTCATTGAAAAGGTGAGCTGACGAAATTCTGGACTTCTGCATAAGTCATAATACTATGGTCCAGGGCCTTGTCTCGGAAAATGAGGCGCGGGAACTCTATCATATGTAGGCGTTTCACGGATGTGGTCTTTTGCTCCATTCTGATTGTTGTCAAAGTTTCTTCGCTGGGTGTCACGTCTTCATACCTTTGTTCGATCCGAATTATGACACATTTGAGAGCCTGATGGAACGCACTCCGTGGACATTCGACGCGATACTCGCCATTGCAAGCAAAATCAGGAGTGGCAATGGGCCACTCAGCCCAACGTTTTACAAGTGCCTCGAGGAAGCGCAGGGCATTTCCCGTTCGTCATTATTTGGCCCGATAGTGAGGAAGGAAGCTGTTATGGGTGAGAATTTCGTCTTGTATGTTTTGCTGCACCACGTCTGATCAGTTTTATAGGGATGCTACTTTTAGCCGCATGGAGTACAAACGGATGGCTCCCTAGTGGCCACGCAATGCGGATGGCGTTAGATCTTGGTCTTCACCGAGCACTGGAAAAGCTCGCTGATGATTCAGGCAAAAAACGCACGGAAGAAGAGGAACGTGATCTGGGTATGCATAAGAGTGATTGTCCACTTGTCGTCCAGAACTGATTGCCATCCCAGTCGTGTCGGCGCGTATCTGGCTATGCCTGTACTGGTTTGATCACCAGTACGTCGAAGAATTTTGACATCTTCAATTGCGTCTCAACAGTCTTTTTCAGGATGAGTCTTGGCACCGGTCGTCCTATTGTACTGCGAGACGAAAGCTCCATTCGACACTGTCGTATTCTTTTGTCGCATCCAATGGTATCACCAACGGATGTAAGGCTGATCTCGCAAGTGGAGCTTATCGCTCAAAAAAGTAAGGAAGAATTCATGAGGAAATATTAATACCTTATTCGTTATTTGTAGCCCAGATCTACGAAACTCTCGCGCCCCTCAATGGACAGGTTAATCATAATACGCTCGCGTTCATCCGGCGTGCAAATGTTGCACTCGACAAGTGGTGGCAAGACTGCGACAATCTTCATCGTTCGTAGTTGACTTTGTCCTCTCTACCTTCCTGATCGCCTATCCAGGCCAAACGATGGACGAGAATTCACTTCCGAGAAAAATACTCGTCGGAGAATTACATTATGCTAAACTCTGGCTCGTCTGCGTAGCTCTTCGAGGTGTATCGTGGGATAAGATGCCTTTTGAGCAACGTGAACTTGCGTTCCAGGCGAAGGATGCGGCTTTTAACTGCCTTTCCATCTTCCTCAACTCTGCCGAGTATCGGTGTGTTTCTGTTTTGATCGTGTCCCGTTGCTTGGCTTAAATAACAATCACGATGATCACAGAGCGGCCTTGAGATATGCAGTCCATGACAGTCTCGTAACGGCGGCATTTTCTGGCCTCTTCCTGCTCAAGATGGCAAACTTGTTTCCTGCAGAGCTTGACCTTACCGCGATCACCGCGCAAGTCGAGCAGCTCGCACAGCTCCTCTCTGATGTTGCAGCCGAACGGTGCGTCCCCCTGCTCTTTCTCATTTTTCCAACTTATCCTCGCTTCTAGCTATGCCCTAACGCTACGTATAATGCTTGCCAATCTCCGGCGCAAAGTTGGGATGATTACGGGCCTGAACACGCCTATGACCACCATGCCCCCGCCGAACTTGAACGATGGAATTGTTGCACACGGCTCAGGATCTTACGTTGATCCATCGGGACCTGCACCTTTCACAATGGAGGAACTGGGTCTCGCATGGCCGAACGAGCGTGCCACGTTCAGCCCTAGCGCGATACCTATGTGGTTGCAGGAGAAGAACCTGACGGACCTGGGGCTACCTGTGAACGGGAGTGATGGAATCTTCATGGATGTAAATGGTATGCATGGCTGGAGTGGAGACTTTGCACCGATGCCAGGGGCATGGTGAGGACGCGATTGTACATATGGCAGCGACGATTTCGCGCGCTGATGGCTGGTAATATGCACCATTTTTGTCTGATATTTTGTCTCCGTTGGTCTTCCTACTTGCTTTGCTCGTTTGTGTCCCGCTTTTACCTGTTCATGCTTTTTTCTTGCATTAGTATCGATAATGGTATCCTACGATTTAAGTTGTATCACATGCTGAACAAACATACATTGCAAATGCGAATTATCCTACGGCGCACATACAGGGAGAGAAGATGAACAGTAACATGGCAATACACATCTAATTGGAGAGCATATTGGCTCATACGTTATTCTTCGTCTTCGTCTTCTTCGCTTTCTTCCTGCTCCTGAAGGAACTGTCAAAGAACCAGTTCGGTGTGTGATAAGAAAGAAGGGGAAATCTGTTGACAAACCTTGACCAGGCCCTCGGTGGCCTTCAGGAAGTGCTGTCTTCCTTGCGGCTTAGATCCCTTTTGGTGCCAGTAGATGATCGCCTGGTCAGAGACACAGTCCCTATTGTACAAAACCTATGCGAATTGGTAAGTTATAAATATATTACTGCATTACCATGTTCATATCTAAACAGACTTGGAAAAGGGATGGGATACAAGCGATAGGACATGGTGCCTGCTGCCAAATAGGTCGACATTGCAGCCGCACCGTCACATCCCAAAGGACCGGTGATCGATGAACGAAAGTAGTAAGACTCGAAACGCACCTTCAAGATCTGTGGGAAGGCTTTCATGACACGTGTGTCGTCATAACAGTAGACCTGTACGATATTGATCAAAGCGACCTGGGTTTTGGGGCCTTTACAGAAGGCCACAAGAACAGGGGCAAATTTCTACAGATAGAAATGATATCAACGGAAGGTTCAATGATAGGAGGACCGGATCACTCACCCCGACCTCACGTAGTGCGAGGCCTTCGATCTGGTCAGGGCGTGCACTCCAGTCTACGGAAGCCATGAGGCCCTGCCAGATGCTCTGTATGAGCTCCGCCTCAGGGAGCCGCTGCTCCTCTAGTTTACTCTGGATTGCGGATATGATCTGTGTGAATCATGAGTTCTATGACTCAAAACGGGTGATACATATGTAAAGATGACGTACTGATTCACTATCATCGCTGCGTTCTACCACCTCCTTTAGTTCCCTCATGATTGCGTCTTTTGCGATCGCATATTGCTTCTTCGTGTACCAGTCGGCCACAGTAGGGAGGTTTTTTTCCCGGAAGAAAGCATCGAGAACTTTAGCATCCCTCTTGTTCGGAGGGAAAAAGAGAAGTAGATCTTTGATATTGCCGCGTTTGAGGGTCGCAGCAAGGTGATCGATCGACTGGTCGGCGAGGTATGCGCTAAAGATCGATGCAAGGATGTTGATGGACAAGTCTGCAGCCGATGAGATTCTTGTAGTTCAGCATGTTACTGAGCTTACCGTTCTTGATGAGGTGATCCTTGGTTAGACTCTGCAGACAAGCTGCGGTCGCGAGACCCTGCGAAAAGAGGAGACCAATTGTCATGGCGAGCTTGTCGCGCTGCTCGGATGACCATCGGCCGATGTATTGCAGGAGAGTGGGGAGACTTTGCTCCTCGAATGGTTTCTGAAGATATTTAAACCTATATTCACAATCAACACCGCATACACAATGTATCACGCGAGACCACAACCGCATGCACCTTCGATTCAATTTGTTAAACACATCGACATACTTCTTCAACTCTTCGATGTCGGGCGGGTTGCGTGCGTTGAAAATAGAGAATGGGGACATGGGCGCGCCATCATCAAGATAAGATCCACCTGGCTGGATGAGCCCGCCGACCAGGAGGATCTCAAACAAGGCGTCGGCATATTTGAGATACTCGAGTGTCCCACCAGCCTGTACAAGTTTAGCGCTGAATCCTTCAAAATCGTTCTCTGGAACTGTTTCAAGATGTTTGTAGAGTTGGTCTCTAAAGACTAGAGGTTGACATAAGTAGCATTATAAATTGATCGGAACTGAGTAGTCTCACCCGCTGGCTCGTGCTTTGCCTGTGCTTTGACTTGGCCTTTGCGTACTTTTGTGCGGACCCCCTGGAGTGAAGGCTTTGGAACTGCTGATTGCTGAGACATCCACAGTCTGCGAGCGATGTCTAGAGCGTGGATCAAACGATGAAATTGGGCTCAGCGGCAGTTTACCAGGATCCAACAAAGTGCTGGTTCGGAGATACCCGACTGATTAACATCGATGAGCATGCCTCTCGCCAATATCATGGTCGATTTCTTAAGCTACAAACACTTTTATAGTATGCACGTAAGAAGCACGAGATTGATGTCCAAGTGAAACAGATTATTTTGATTGCACCTTTCAAGCAGTTGAGTCGCTGTGCCAGGTGCCAACCGAGTCGCCAGCATGAATCATCGTCTACTAATAGCTAGGCCTGAGGGAGACTCCGATGAGTAGGTGCGGTGTCACACGTGTCTTAAGTTAGTTCTCCGAGGGGAGCAACTTTGTTCCCTAGTGAACTCAGGTTCTTCAGTATGACTCTGAGGCGCACCCATCGCAGTCGCCGGCAGCAGTCAGCATCAAATTCGATTGAAGTTGAATCTTGCGGGTCCACAGGTTCCGCGCAATATTATAGTCATGGTAATAATCTGGGGTACCTGCTCATGGTCAATGATCTATTCAATGATCTGCCCGTCTGAGCTGCGAACTTCGGTTCACGAGTGTGGACTCCGCCATTGACTCATGATTAATCATTGTGGATTTTGAAACTCACGTGAGGAGGTGGATCATCGTGGCTCCAGCGCTCATTGTTGTCCCTTAAAACTAGCCAACAGCTGTACTAGTTCTCCTCAGCGTAAAAAATTCGAGCTCGACGACGGTGAGTGACAATATTCGTTGTCATCGTTAACATTTAACATTTATGAACGTGTCCATGCCGTAAAGGAGCTGTGACATCGCTTGCTGGTCGCCTTAACGTATGTAATCATTCCACTTTGTTGACCCTACTGAGTGCCTATCCTTGATAAGATCTTTCAACTAACGCGCAACACGAACTCCATGAACCTCCGTTTCACAGACTCCCCAAATGCGCGCTCAAAATCAATTACAACTGCCGATGGCATCGACACCTTTGGTGTGCGTACTATCCATGCAATGGCATTAGTGAATGCATCGGGGAGACTCATTGTACACCTAGATCTTGAATCAGCACTCCACAGGAAATGGTGCCTACCAGGTTGGCATATCTGAGGACGTGGGCACACGACGATATATGGAAGATGCCCATTCCTTCGTCGTTGACTATGCTGGTGTGCGAGGGCAGGGATTCTTTGCTATTTTCGACGGTCATGCAGGAAAACACGCAGCTGAGTGGTGTGGCGCGCATTTTCACGAGGTTCGTATAACCACTACGTCTTTGTGCTAATTTAAACGCGTGATCATGTGCAGTACCTCCTCGATGCCATCCGCACTTCCTCCAGTACCACTATTCCGGACGTTCTAAATGAGACATTCCACAACGTCGACAAACGCATTTCTCGCCTCAGCGAAGAGTCCGATGGCAAGATCCACTCAGGATGCACAGTTGTAACCGCTTTCCTTCGCATCGAGGATGCAGATGGGCGGCAATCTTTCCTCCCCGTGTCTCCACTTTCCCCGCCATCCCCTACTGACAGCGGGAGCCGCAGTGGCAGCGAGTCTCCGACCGAACCCACGGATGAATCCAAGGAGACAGGCAAGAAGGCAAAGAGCAAGTCCCCTGCTTCAGCTTCCCGTTTCGCTCGGGCGCTCAAATCCCTGAGCGGCTCCTCGCCAAGTTTACCTTCTCCCCCTTCTACATTCGCCGCTACACGTAGCCAGACATCTCCACCTTCGATGCAAACATACACGGTTCCAATCGATGCGCCACTCAACTCGCGGCGCGTGCTTTATACCGCCAACGCTGGTGACGCGCGCGGGGTACTTTGCCGCGCAGGCCGGGCAGTGCGCCTCACCTACGACCACAAGGGAAGCGATAAGCAGGAGGCGAAACGTATCACTGATGCTGGTGGATTCGTTATGAGTGGGCGTGTGAACGGTGTTTTGGCGGTAACGCGCAGTCTTGGAGACAGCAGTATGAAGGAGTATGTTGTTGGGAGCCCGTACACGACTGAAACTGAGCTAGGAAGTGAGGACGAGTTCCTGATCCTCGCATGTGATGGGGTAAGTAGCCTCGTTAGGTGCCTTTGCTTCGAAGTATTCATTGTCGTGTGACCCTGCAGCTTTGGGATATCACGGGCGATCAGGGGGCGATCGACCTTGTGCGGCATATCTCGGATGCGCAAGCAGCCGCAGAAACGCTCGTGAAGCATGCCCTTGAACGACAAACCAATGACAATGTAACCGTCCTCGTGGTGAGGTTTAAAGCGCTCGGATCCACAGAGTCCATGGGACTCGCTTAAGTATGTGGATGTTGTCTTACTGTTCTGCTTAGGAGGGGGGCAAATGAGGGGTTTTATTTTTGCCATGGCCGACGTCTTGCTGTTGTTTTAGTTGGTTCTTGTAATCGCTTCATTTTGCGCACGAGCATTCCGTTTACCTTGACTGCACCCGTACTCTACTAATATCCGTTCAATGTAGATTTGATGTGTATCAGAGCTTATCAATATCCGTGAATTGCCACGGCCCACACAACACAACGAGATGTAAAATCACCTGGGCATATGGGGTCTGCGCCATGAAGCATTGAAGTGCGTATCAAGAAAACAAGAGAAGGAGATCATAACGTAAATGGGTTAGCTCCTTATACAACCAGATGGTAGCTTAAGCACAGTCAGACACAATGCTAGTGTATATAAGTACCGTGTAAATTCGTGTATGGTCAAAAATTGATGATTCTTCAAGCATAGCCTATAAAGTCAGACCATGTTTCGATGCTCCGCTCCCTTGCAACGCTGAAGCAACTAAGCATCATATTGACTGTCGCCCATTGCTCCATGTCTGACTTCCTCTGGGCCGTTGTATGCATTGGTGGTTTTCCCCAACAAGCAAGATCGACCCGCTTCAAGTAGGGGAAGAGGCCGCTAATGATGAGAGCCACGTCCATCACGCCTTTGATGCGTGAATTTCCCAGAGAGAGAAACTCGAGACGCTTATTGCAGCGTCCGCCGCCGGGGCACTTGAGATCTATGCCGTCCGACTTGGTAGTATCTATGACAAGAGCGAGCGAAGTCAAAGCGGGACAGCACCAAAGTAAACTAATTAGCCCATGGAATGTTGGTACTCTGGCGCTGATGCTGTCGATTACACAACTGCTGATTTTGAGGGCTTGGAGCTTAGGCCAGGCTCTCGCTAGTTGACACAGTGCCTCGTCAGACATCGAAATCTTGCTGGCCCCTTCTATAAGCAGGTGGGTTAGATTTGGAAATGCGCATAATGGTGTGAAGGCGCCCGATTCTGTGCGCTTCAAACACTCTATGCTGAGAGAGAAGTATTCAAGTTTATCGTGATCGCATCTCTTCTGGAGAATGGTGAGGAATTTGGATATCGTCATGGATGCATGTATCTGGTACATGACGTCGACCTTGATTTGTTTGCTTTTGACGACTTCAAGGGAACTGAAGACATTTAAGGCGTGCTCAATTGTCTGTGTAGAAAGGCTGAACGATTTCAAATCATCGAAGCCGGGGAACTGAAAATGCGGTTCTTCCTTCCAAGCTGATGATGTCCTCAAATCCAAGCTCAGTGACTGCATAGCTCGTAGCTTCAGAACGTGCTTCGTGATTTCCTTTCCTGCATCCCATATCGACAACGCGTGAAGATGATGGAGCTGAGAAATAGCCCGTGCGATGAAGGGCGAAATTTGATGCAACAACTTGAAGTTATCGCTTTGACGTTGAATGGACATAGTTACGTTTTGGAGGTAAGGACACAATGTCCCGAGAGATGAAAGGACAGAGAGAAAGGTGGAGTCGGAGGTTGGAGAGATTTCCACGTGTAAGACCAACATGGACGGTACTAGAGTCATGCGCAAAAACGGTGCAAAGATGTGTGTTCCATCGGCATGCCACGTCAATTTATGAAGGTTTGGGAACCAAGACGCAGTTGTCGAAGGACTAGACAGTATTAGCACACTGAGGGGCTCGATAACCGCCGAGGGGATGCTTTTTTGTGTTACAGTGATCGAGTGCACGCGGGACGAGTATTCGAAAAGAGTGTCCCACAGCTTACTGTCAATAGGTTTCTGTAATACCTGCGCAAATGAACTCAGTCTGGCCCATGACTATATTGAACTGGGAGACTCACCACACGACCCTGGTCGGTGCTAAACAGGTCACTTGGTAAACATTTGACAAGTGGCTCCACAGACTGCAGGTCCCTCCACAGGGCATTAAGTGCTGGGTGCTTAAATGCGCGACATGTGGATGCAAGTGCAGGAAGCGATCCGTGTTGAGTGTACGAGCTAATGGTGCATATTACTTCGAGGTTTGTCAATGCCGGGTGCATGACCAACGGAGGTGATGGGTTCAAGTTGGATTGTTCTGTCATACTCAAGAGACCATCAGAAAAGTCTGGCGCAGATTGGGCGCAGGTGGTCATGACTGTCGAAAGAAGCAAGCAATTGGTCACCTGGTCCTGCATATGCTAGGCCTGGCCCGCACTATGAACTTTTCAAGTTCACACATTGAAAACAAGAGAAAGAGAACTTAAAATTAATATGCGAGCCACGAAACATATGACGGGCTAAGTCGCACATACTATAAGTACTGTAAGTTTCAAGGGAAGTTATGTAGACAGTCATGCTTCAATGCCCCGCTCCCTCACAACGCTGAAACCACTAAGAAAGCTGTTCACTAACACCCATTGCTCCATCATTGGCTCTTTCTGATATGACGAAGACATCAGTCTCATCATATCCCACCAAGCAAGATTGACCTGGCCAAGGAGGGGGAAGAGGCCGCTGAGGATGAGAGCTACATTTAGCGGGGACTTGATGGGAGAATTTCCGAGGGCAAGGAATTTGAGGTGCTTGTTGCAAAGACTACCACCGGGGCGTTTGAGGTCTATACCGTCCACCTTAGTGGCATCGATGACAAGAGAGAGCGAGGTCAGAGCAGGACAGAGCCGAAGCAGCTTTATAAGTCCGTGGAAGGTGGGTACTGTGGTGGCATTGAATGCGACATAGCTGCTGAATTTGAGGACTTGGAGCTTAGGCCAGGCTTTCACCAGCTGGCACAAATCCTCGTCAGACATGGGAATGTTGCAGACCTCATCAATAAGCAGGTGAGTTAAATTTGGAAATGCATGCAATGGCGTGAAGATGCCCGATTCTGCGCGGACGCTCCCCGAACATCCGACGAGAGACAAGTATTGAAGTTCGACGATGTCGCATCTCTCCCGGAGGATGGTGAAGAACTGGAATAACATTGTGGATGCACTTGCGGAGGATTTTGCAACCTGGGACGTAAAGCTGACCCTGACTTGGCTGCTTCCGACGACTTGAAGGGAACTGAAAAAGTTCGAGGCGTGCTCAATTGTACGTGTAGAAAGGCCCAGCCATTTCAAACCATGGAAACCGGGTAATTGCCAACATAAGTTTTTGTCCCATGCCAACGACGCCCTCAAGTTCAAGTCCAGTGACTGCAGGGCTCGTAGCTTCATAAGGTGCTTGATGCCTTGACTTCCCAGATCCCATACCGACAACGTGTGAAGATGGTGGAGCTGAGCAATAGGTTGTGTGATGAAGGGTGAAATTTGATGTGACAAGTCGTTGGTTTCACATCTAATGCGCATAGTCATGTTTTGGAGGTGAGGACACAAGGTCCCGAGAGACGAAAGGACCGAGAGAAAGGCGGGGGAAGCTGAAAAAATCTCCACATGTAAGACCAACATGGACGGTACGAGAGCCATGCGCAAAAACTGTGCAAATATGTGTGTCCCTTCTGCATGCCATGTTAATTTGGAAAGGTTTGGAAACAAATACGCCGATGTCGAAGGACAAGACAACATTAACACACTGAGGGGCTCGACAACTGTCGAGCAACGTTTCTGCGTTACGGTGATCGAGTGCACGCGGGACGAGTATTTGAAAAGGGTATCCCACATCTTGCCATCAACAGGTTTCTGTAGTACCTGTGCAAGTAAATTCAGTCTGGCCTGCGACAATCATATTAGAACTACGGTACCCACCACACATCCCCGATCAATGCTAAACAGGTCACTTGGTAAACATTTGACAAGTGGCTCTACAGACTGCAGATCCCTCCAAAGGGCATTAAGCGCTGGGTGCTCAAACTCGCGGCATGTGGACGCAAGTGCAGGAAGCGATCTGCGTTCAGTGAATGAGCTAATGGTGTGTATTATTTCGAGGTTTGTCAACGCCAAGTGCATGACCAACGGAAGGTAACGATGGATTCAAGCTTTGGATTGTCCCAAGAACTGACAAAAATGGTTGAGAAAAGGTTCGGAGTGACTGTCGAAAGGACAAAGCGTTTTAGTGAACGGTTACCAGCAGCGCTCAGGCCCTGACCGTTTTCAGAACAGTACTTACAATTTACATGTTTGACATGTTGATGAACTAGCGGCGAGCCAGGCCAGGAGGTGAAATTGACGTGGATGTACATGTTACATATCTACTTTTGTACTCATATTCCAACCGCCAAGACGAACCAGGGATCCCTTCCAATGTTAGCTCATTTTGTTTCGTGTAAACGAACCGAGCTGAAAATCGATCATTAACAAAGTCGACAAAGTCTGGTCGCAGGCAGGCATACCCCTCGATCACAATATTTGCCCCAACCCGATCCAGTACTTACCTACTGTACTCCTCAATCAACGTTTCAACTCTTGACGTCGACGCCCAAGACTCGGAACTCCAATTTGCGCATGAGGATGTTGGAGGAAGAAGTCAGGATGTTGAAGGAAAAGGTACGTTGCGTCGCACCATTTATTTCTCTGTATCTTAGTTTTTCGTATGGATATATGCTGACGCGTTGAATATTTTCTATTACAGCTCTCCCGTCGCTACCATTCGCCGCCTCCACAAACGCAAGTTTCGAGTGCGTACGGTGGGAATGCGAAGAGGTGCCAGGGCGACTCAAGACCTGATATTCGCGAGTGCCCCCATACCTATCAAACCAAAAACTCAATACTACAATAGGGCGAAATAAAGGTCACAGCTCCACAAAGCTGTTCTTTGATCTTCAGCTGTCATCCACATAAAGGATGGCCTAGTAGTGGCGAGCAAAATCATCCTTCCACAGATTCCACAGGTGTTCGCACTGACTCCCTTTGTAACAATGCATGGTCTCTAGATGTGGATGGCCGGTGTCTTACCTAAGACCCGCTATGAGAAACTACAATATTTGGCAAGGTGTTTGTTGTGGACCTGTGGTTTGTTGAAGCGTTGTAATTTAAATAGGGACGCGACGGTTGGCCGAACGCTAGTCTTCCTACTTCCAATCTCCATCTCCAACATCTCAACTTCCTTCGCGTTAATATGCAAATATTCAACTCAAACACCGATTCATCAACAGTCCCAGGTACCCTTCAGAACATTGTAAGTGCTCGGTTTGGGAGGTATTGGCTTCTGAATATACTAATAAACATCCACTTTAGCAGTTGGATGTAGTCAAGCACAAGGTCTCGGGCCAAAACGGCGTCAGCTATCGTCGCCGGCAACTCGTCGAAGAGAAGGCCAAGATTGTGCTGTCCAAAAATTCGGCTATCTGGCGCCTCCCCACGGAAATCCTCGCCCAAATATTCCTGTATTGCATACCAGAAGACGGAAACTGCACGCCCGCACCATATCTGGCTCCCGTTCTGTTGACCACAGTATGTCGACGATGGAGGGAGGTTGCTCTGGACATGCCAAGTCTATGGTGCAGACTGCGATTGGAAGTCGGGAACGGTGACTGGCAACAGAGAGCTTTCTCCTACGATTCCTACCTCAAGCGATCACGAGGACGTCAACTCTCATTGACGCTCGAGGGTCATGACACTGACTGGACAGAGCTGCGAAGCCTGCTCCAGCCATACATTGATCAAATATCGTCTCTGTCTGTTGGCTTTTTCTCCAATTGCGGCTCTTTGGCGCTGACGGACTTCCGCGGACTCGAGGAGCTGGTTATATACAATGGCGCTGATTACAATCTTGTACTAGCCGTCGTTCGCTCTATCGCGCAATTGCCGCTTAATACGCGCAGTCTCAAGTTAATGGACCTGTGGCCTGACTTCGAGTTGTTATCTGACTTCAATCCTCTCGCATGGCCCAGTCTCACAAATCTTGAGATCGCGGTAGACGAACTAGATTGCATCCCCTATTTGCTCCGTCTATGCCCCAACCTCTTGTCCTTGACGGTGGTTGGACTATTTGCGGTCGAGGCCGAGGAAGTATTCAGGCACGACAAACTTCGATCCTTGCGCGTATACGGGGATTTGCATTTGGACTGGGTCGGAACTCTTGGACTATTCGATGCTATCATACTCCCCAGTCTACGCGTGCTCGAAGTTCGCAATTCGGGACAATGGCCTCATGAAGACTTCAAGACGTTTTTGACACGGTCACGGTGTCCCCTGGAGAGCTTGATCTTCGGCGATGGAGTGCTGATAACAGAACAGCAGGAAGCAGAATATGCTACCCTTCTTCCTTCTCTCGAATTAGTAGTAGACCCTATGCGTTCAGGGTTTTACTTTTAACTTGGACAGACAGTTGTTACTATGTACATATTTCACGAAATTACAGGCATATCTGCAGACGTCGAGGGCATACAGCCCTCCTTTCTCCAAAACCGACTGTCATATAACAACAAAAGGGGTCTTTTTCCTCTCAATTCACACATGTCCTCTCTCACGGTGCTTTGGCCTGGGATACAATGAGCTGTCGCGCTTGACATACCCTTACCTGTTGATCAGTTATTAGTTGGTCAATGGTGGCATGACGTTCATGGTCATGTCCACCAAAATTTTTCGTTCGCTCTGTTTCACCAGGAGATTCCCGGCCATTAACTTAGCTCCCGCAAGATTGTGCCAGCATGCAGTTCACGGACGTTGCGAACTCGCGACCTTCGAAGTATCTAACATATGATCCATCCAATTTCACGTCGGACTGTCGAAAGTAATCCAACGTCCGAGCACGATATTCACAAGTTGTGAGAGACTGAACAATAGAGAACGAGAAACATAAGGTTGTCGTGCCAGGGAGCTGATCGATATCTGTGGATTGCCAACTGTCGCAAGTACTGTATTTGCGCGTACCAAAAAGTGTAGGTAACGATTTTAACCATAACCTAGAGATCGGAACAAACACATGCTTCAATGCGCTGCTCCCTCACAAGGCGGAACCCACTGAGAAAGTCATTGACTATTATCCATTTATTTGAAGCCGAACCACCAATATCAACCTCCTCAAGGCATGGGAAGAGGCCGCTGAGGATGACAGCCACATTTACCGGGGACCTCAGGGGCGATGTTCCGAGGGCGAGAAATTTGATATGCTTATTGCAAAGCCCACCGCCGGGGCACTTGAGATCTATGCCGTCCAACTCCGTGGCATCGATGACAAGAGAGAGCGAAGTCAGCACAGGGCAGAGCCGAAGCAACTCTATTAGCCCGTGGAATGTGGGTAATGTGATGGTATTATAGAGGCTCAATTTGAGGACTCGGAGCTTAGGCCAGGCTTTCACCAACTGGCATAGCTCCTCGTCAGACATTGAAATATCGCAATCCTCCCCGATGACCAGCTGTGTTAAATTGCGAAACGCATGCAATGATGTGAAGATGCCTAATTCTGTGGGCTGCATGTTCCCCAATCGAATGAAAGAGAATGATTCGAGTTTGTCGTTATCACATTTCTCTTGAAGGATGGCGAGGAACTGGGAGAGCATCGCAGACCCACTGGCTGGAGACCCTGCACGGTGGGACGCGAAGTTGAAACTGATCCCCCTGCTTCTGACGATCTGGAGTGACCTAAAGAAGTTCGAGGCGTGCTCGATAGTACGGGTAGAAAGGTTCAACAATTTCAGATCCTGGAAGCCGGGGGATTGCACTTGCGGCAGGGTATCCCAGCTCGATGATGTGGTCAAATCCAAGGATAGTGACTGCAGAGCACGCAGCTGCATGAGGTACTCCATGCCTTTGTGACCTAGGTCACATATCGACAAAGTGTGAAGATGGTGGAGCTGGGAAACAGATTGTATGATGAAGGGCGAATTTTTACGCAACCACTCATCCCTTGCACGTGCAACTTGCACGGTCATGCGCTGGAGATTAGGACACAAGGTCCCAAGACATGAGAGGACAGGGAGAGCGGTGGAGGAAGCTGAAGTAATCTGCAGGTCCAATTCCACTAGCGAGGGTACGAAAGCCATGCGCAAGAACTCTGCGGTGGAGCGGGTTCCATTGTCGCACAACGTTAATTTGCGAAGCTTCGGGAAAAAGGAGGCAGGTGTCGAAGGGCAAGACAGCATTAGCAAACTGAGAGCCTCAGTCTGAGGATTTTCCGACCTATATGAACGTGTTATAGTGATGGAGCGCACGCGTGACGCGCACTTGAAAAGAGTATCCCACACCTTGCCATCAGGAGGTTTCTGCAATACCTGCACAAGTGAACTCAGTCTGAAGCCTACGATTATATAAATCAGGATACTCACCGAACATCCACGGTCACTGCCAAACAGGTCACTTGGTAAACAGTTGACAAGTGGACTCACGGAGTGCAAATCCCTCCAGAGGACATCAAGTGCTGGGTGCTCGAATTCGCGGCATGTGGATGCAAGTGCAGGAAGCGATGTGCGTTCCACGTATGAACTAATCGTGCATATTACTTCGAGGTTTTGTAAAGCCGGGTGCATGGCTCATAAATATGATGGATATATGATAGATTTAACTTGGGAGGACACTTGCAAGCTGTTGCATGGAAGTGTTCATCGTAACGAAGAAAAAAACCTGCAAGCTTATTCAATTTATATTTATAATTACCAGAAAATTGTAATTACCAGCGTTAAGTACTCACACGCACATCTTGTCCTCAGTGGACCACTCTATCGACAATATCCACCCCCTCCTCATTCTCACGGCTTTCCAGCGTCTTCAATTAGCTATCCAACATCGCAACCTTCATGAAATGCCCCTGGCGCGGCACATTACCTACTTTCATAACACCATGCGACTGCCGTCCTCTCCAGACGTTCGTGGCTATGGGTTAGCGCTCGTATCAGCATGTTGGGCCTCATGTTGCGAAGCCAGCTTCACGATCGCCCCCCTTGATATTCGCGGCCGCCGTCCGAGAATTACCTTCGGCTTCGGCGGGATTGGAAGCTTCGCAGTGGCGAACACTGTGGCAGCTCCTGCTGCCGGGGACATTTGTGACTCCGAAGGCTTCGACAAGAGTCGGCTGAAGATTTTGCACTGACTTCGGGGGACCGTCAGAGAATTCAATATTTGTTCAACGACATATATTTCTTTTTGCAGTTCTTTTCCCTTCTCCTTACCTTTCACCTGGAATGGGAAATCCGACGGCACAGGCAGCCTGTTGGTCTTGGTTAGTGATGATGCAGTTTGCGCCATGAGGGTAGAGGTGCGCGCTCGAGTCGTGCCAGCGGTTATACCTCTTAAGCGAGGGAAGTCTTCGTGCCCATGGAAGATACACTTCCTGCATTATCTCTTCGCAAAACAACACTGAGCGACGAAGCGGAGTTACTCCTACTATGACTCATCCTGCTTGTTGTCCCTGGAGCAGGAACAGGAGAATTGGAGATTTTGACGTGCAAGATGATGTTGGATCAAATACTGGTATAAGCAAATTTCCGAAGGTCGCGTGTCTACCGTTACTGACCCATGGTACACGTACGTTAGAGACGGGTGGCGTGTCTGAGGAGCTGATCGAGGCTTTGTTGGCACCCACTTTCCGGCGAATGGATTCACGGTCCTTAAGCTTCTTTGTTTATTCCCTTTACCTCTTTGCTTCCTCAATAGCATCGATGCGAACACGTTTAGATTCTGTACATCATCCTCTCGGTTCTCCTCTTCGCTGCCATCATCGTCGCTAAATCTTCCTGGTACGACTTTCTTCAAAACTGGGTGTAATCCCAATGAAATGGAAGGAACGCGATCCTTCTTCACTGCAACGCTCGACTTACATATCTTCCCAGTGATTTGGACAGGCCCGGCGGTACTCCCTTGCTTGCCCGAGATAAGTACAGGTTCCGCATTAGATGGCTTCTGGTGCCCCGTAATGCTGGGCATCTTCTCGAATTGCGCTTGGTGCATTTTATCGAAAAGCCTACTCGCACCAACTTTCTTCTGCTATGGGTCGGTTGCAGTGGACTGTCCTGACATGGACCATTGCCGGTGCCCCAAAATGTTAAAGCCTATGCTTGCAATGCCCTCCAATTAAGGTGCGCGTTTGAAAAACGGTGCTGAGGTTAGGAGTGCCAAAGATAAGAGGCTCGGAGCGGTTTATGCCCAGGTCGCTTGCAAGTTGCGTATTATTTAGAGATTTCGCAAGGTCGGGCGCATCATGAGGATAGATATAACAATACTTATTAGACAGTTAGGCTCGCGTCGTAATGCACCTGCAAAGTTCCATGAACATGTATGTCTTTGTGTCATAGGTGGAAACAAGTCGTGGCCAAACGACGAGAAACACTGACGAAACACACGAAACAAAACAGAACCACGTTCTGGATTGCGAGACAACGACGACGATAAGGTACAAGCTAAAGAGAAGAGGTGTCTACGGTGTAATGAACCATGTGTGTAGGTGTACGTAAGCCACCAGGCTTACAATAGGCTTCTGGACGAAGAACGAAGTCGGTTTCCCATAGTCAGGCGACCTCGTCGCTCCCTTTCGAGGGGAAACTCCAAGTCGTTAATCAAGTGCATCTCTGCCCTACTATTGAACGTGTCTACATCGGGGAGACTTCCTGCAGACGGGCATTTTTGGGGGGGAGAACGTCCTTGGAGGTTCGTCACCCTATGCAATGATCATGTGGGAGTGAATAGATTTATCCTCTCTGACTAGGGCTACTAACAGTTACCTTGCCCTTTGATCTCTTTGAATCGCCCTTCTATACAATATGTTCAAAAACCGATGCTGTTGGTGTCGTCGGGTGATGTTCGCGTGGTTCATCTCGGCAGACTTCCGTGTTTTTACACAACTAGCTATAGTGACTAGCTAGTAGGCGTTACTCCGAGTCGGTCTTTTCAAGGAGCAACTTTGTCTTTTATACGATGTGCACATAAAATCCGATGTCCGAGTCTACAATTGATACTGTTGACTTGTTAAATGAGATGCCTGGTCAATTCGACCTCGTCCTAATCATGATGCTGATTGTGTACTCAACAGATGCGCAAGTAACCCAGAGCCACCATCCGGCCTGTCTTATAGTGACGTCAAGGACACGAGCTTATTCCAGTGGTCACGGCAGTGCCAGCGACTGTGAGCAGCATCGCGAATGTGTGGCAGTCTCGGGTGGTTGCTCCTGGCAGGGCTTCTGGTATTAATAATAAGAGCACACAGTTTCCGAGTACTTATAATTACAAAGAATGTACGGTGAGTTAAGCACACAATTGCGCATAGTCAAAAGGTATATCAGATGATTCAAGCGCACCATAAAAATCAGACAACACTATCAAGTTACAATATGCCCCGGCCGCTCCCTTACAACACTGAAACCACGAAGAAAGCTATCGACTGATGCCCATTGTTTCATCGCTGACTTCTTCTGGGGTAGTACATTCATGAAAGTTGTATTCCAACAATCAAGATTGACCTGCTCGAGGTCGGGGAAGAGACCGCTGAGGATGAGAGCTACATTTAGCGGGGAATCGATGACTGAATTGCCAAGGGAGAGGTCTTTGAGAAGCTTGGTGAAATGTCCATCACCGGGACTTCTGAGATCGATGCCATCTACCTTGGTGGTATCGATGACAAGAGCGAGCGAAATTAGAGCGGGGCAGAGTCAAAGTAAACGTATTAGCCCGTGGAATGTAGGCACTGCGGTGGTATCCGAATTGAAAATGACATAGTAGCTGATTCTGAGGACTTGGAGCTTAGGCCAGGCTCCTGTCAGGTAGCATAGCTCCTCGTCAGACATCGAAATGACACAGCCCCTCCCGATGTCCAAATGAGTTAAATTGCTAAATGCGCGCAATGACACGAGGACGCCCGATTCTGTGCGCATCCCCGGCATCGTGAATGAAAATGTATTGAAGATAAAGTATTCAAGTTTGCTGTTGTGGCATTTCTCTTGGAGGATGGCGAGAAACTGGGATAACATCGGGCAAACACATACGAGGGGCTGTGCAACCTGAGGGGTGAAGTTGACCAGAATTTTTTTGGGTCTGATGGCCGTAAGTGAACTCAAGAAGTTCAAAGGACGCTCGAATGCATCAACATCAAGACCCAAATAATGCAAATTTTGAAAGCCGGGGAGTAACGAAGGTGAACGTCCGTCCCAAGTTGACGACAAGGATGTCCTGAAGTCCAGCCTCATCATCCGCAGGGCTTGTAGCTGCATAATGTGCTGGATTCCCTGGATTCCTAGGTCCCAGACCTCCAAATTACGAAGATGATGGAGCTGGGAAATAGGTTGTATGATAAATGGTGAATTGTTAGGAGACGGCTCGTCGAGTGCATGGTGATATTTCAAAGTCATGCTCTGAAGGCGAGGACATAAAGTTCCAAGAGACGAGAAGACCGAAAAAAAGGCAGGGGAAGCCGAAGAAACCTGCAGGTCCAAGGACAATAGGGAGGGGACAAAAGCCATGCGCAAGAATTCTGCAGCGACGCGGGTAGCACCGGCGTGCCATGTCAATCGACGGATATTGGGAAACAAGGATGCGGGTGCCAAAGGACAAGACAGTATTATCAAACTAAGGGGCTCGATAGACACCAAGTTGCCATATTGTGTGATAGAGTGCACACGGGACGTGTATCTAGAAAGAGTATCCCACATCTTATGATCAAGAGGTTTCTGTAGTTCCTGCGCACGTAAACTTAGTCTGAAGCTCACGATCATACGAAACTGTGACACACCAAACCTTCATCATCGATGCCAAACAGGTCACTTGGTAAACATTTGACAAGTGGCTCCACAGACTGCAAATTCCTCCAAAGGACATTGAGTGCTGGATTGTTGAAGGTACGACATGTGGACGCAAGTGCAGGAAGGGATACATGTTCTGTGTGTGAGCTAATGATGTCTATCACTTCGAGAATTCGCAAGGCCGGATGCATGACCAATATTTGGAGATTGAAAATACTAGATGATGCTCAAGTTGGAGGGCACTCCGCGACTTCCCACGAATGTGGGAGGAGGGTTTTGTCGGATCCAAATCCCCAGGCACCTATACCTCGATGCGTGGGAACACTTTCGAAAAAACTGTAGAGTGTTGAGTACCCTGTTATGACTCCGAGCTAGCTCGGTTGCCAGACTTGCCTCGAAAAAAAGTTGGTTTTATTGCCTCATTTTACCACAGGCGTGTAAAACGCCAAAGCACGTGACCTCGCTGACACATCAGCAGCCCGACGCGTCTTACCAGCTTACCGTATTACCAGTACTAACGCGCGGATCTGCAGCTCCCATTCCGTCGTCTTCGCATTACAGGATGTGCCGCACCTGTACCTGCACTTGAGGACCACTCGTAAGCACAGAAACCACTCTCCGACGGAGCTCGCCGGGCCCCTCGTGTCGTCGTGTCGCGTCCATCAACCGAGTGCTGTCACGGTTGTTGCGACGCGATTCCGTCGAAATTTCGCGTGCGCCCATGCAGAAAGACGGCATGGTTTATGTTCTTTTCTGTTTCCATAATGTACAGCTGTATATACGTGCACCCATGCAATATACATGTTTAAATTTGCTTAATTGTATGGCGAAAATGAGCTCGTGCGCCCGCCCGCCCTATCCATGTAAAATTACGCCGCTGGAGCTCTCAGCCACCCGTAAAATCCCAAGATTTTACGGTAAAATAAAGTGCGGCGGGCACTTTACCCCGACTTTTCCGTTCTTTTCTTGTAAAATGCGGCGCGCAGCGCGGCGAAAAATTGCATTTCTGGTTCCCTTCCCTCAAAGTTTTGCTTTAACTGTAGCCTTACATTCTCACTACGGTTTCTGCTACTCTGAATGTTCCTAGCTCTAAGGTGTGTAGTTCTTACCCTTTCATTAAATGTTGCAACGTGCCTCACTCTCAGACCAGGGGCTGCCCTAACGAGGCAGTGTGACCGTTTGTCACAATCGCGTTGCTCTTTGTCCCGCACTAGCGCTATCTAAGACCCGCGACATCCAACAGCTCCTACACCTCCACCACCTTCAGTGCATCTTGCATAACTCTCCGCGAGATCCGTACACTGCTTTGGAACACTCCCAGGCTGTAGCAGCTCATAAGCAACGCGAAGATGTCAAGGTCTGCTCCTTCAGCGCCATTCTTCTCATAAGTGGCTGATAGTCTAACTTAGTAATAGGATGAACCGCACCGCTGACTACGAGAAGCCTGGGCGGAGTTCGGGTTCGGAACCGTCTTCCTCGTACAGATTCCCAACCACTAGCGCTGAGCAACGCAGACGGGTGTCGCCGCCTAGCTGGGGCACCAACAAGGACCGCGCTGCATCTCCTTCTCCTGATACAGACCGTGACCGCCGAATGTCAGCCTCCGTCGCACGGTTAGAAACCCCGCGTCTCGACCAGGGCCAGTCGCAATCTCAATCACAAACGCCTTATTCGCCATTTGCTGCTTCATCTAGTCGTGGTGGGCCTGTTGTGCCTGCGTCTAACGCCAAAGGCACACCGCCGCTGCGATCTCAGGCCGTACCTGGGCCTGACCGTTCAAACACGCTTCGACAAACACAAACAGATGGGGCACGACCACCGGGTAGAATGTACTACCCGGGCTCGGGAGCGTTCAATGGTAGCTGTGGGAGCGGGAGCGGCGAAACAGCGAGAGGCGAAAGCCATAAAACTGCGGAGGAGCGCTAATTTTTATTCGCATTCCATGGATTTCACGCCATGTCGGCGTGGCTTTTCTCGATGTCGCGATGCCAATCACTGCTTTCCTCGATGTGCTATGCGTGCCACCGCTTTCCTCGATGCTATCAGGTCACATTCTTTGCTTTCTGCTCTACGTTCTGTATGACCGCTTTTCAAGTGTGCGACAATCTTGGACAATGTTATGTCACAGTTATCTCATCTCATATATCGCATGCATGCGTTCCCGTCTAGTTACAGCACAGTCGCTTTCGAGTTCTGTTCTCTTTTCGTAGACACTTCCAGCCAACCTCATCACCTGCTCATATATGAGTCCCAGTGTTCCTTCTGTGCCCGGAGAACAACTGCTACACATGCATACCCCCCGGCCAAAAGGTGTCACACTTCATCGATGCCCCTCGTCTTTTTTCAATGCTCACGTTCTTGCAGAGCTTGAGAATCTTAACTCGCGGCTTGCGCGTACCTGGAGCGCTGCGCATGAAGAGGATCACCAAACATCTCGATAGGTGAGTTTTCGTACTCGTTTCTTTTGTCAGCTGAACAATATTAACCATCCGTTGTTTATCTGGGAACACTGCAACTGCCCTTACGCGTTCTTCGTGGTCTTCGAACTTTCGCAGGGGCGTGGTGCTTGCAATGGGCTTCAACATTTTACTGGATGTTGATAGTGTTGGGCACCGTCGAGGTGGACTTTGGAGGGATTGTGGGTGACTTTCTCTCAGCTCCATAGGTGCGTGTATTGTGCATTTTATGTTGCTTCCATGCGTCAACGTTTCCATAGATCTTCAGGACACTTGAGGCTGTTCGCCTCCACGCCTCCATCACCATTTTTACGGCAAGAATGCTCCTGGTACCTCTGCACTGTATACATAGGCCTGACTTCGGTCTCCACGAATTTACTTTGCTGCCCACTCAATGTCGCAATCACAGTGCCTGTCGTTGATTACGGATTTTTCCAAGGTTTGGGTGGAATGACGTGTATCAAGCGGCAGGTGAGGATCAGGCCGCGAAGGTATTGGTGAACATCAAGAAAAGGAAGGAAAGAGCTAAAAGGAAGAGAGCTCTAGATGAAGACAAAGAAGACAAAGAGGTTGGTTTTCCTGGGTGCCTATTATTTACTATTGCTGATGACCTTATTCAGGCGACTAAAGGAACCTCACCCCGTGCTGAGGCCTGGGAGAACTTCAAATCCACGAATCCTGTGATGCAACGTTTATCTCCCCTACATGCTGCGTACGAAGAGTCGGAGTGTAGGAACCATGCATCTGCCATGACGATCGAGGATATGCGGAAGATTATGGCATGGTCCTACAAGCAGTGCCCGGATGAGCTGATCAGTCTCATCTACTCCCAAGTTCAAAGCGGGTTGCCCCTTGATATGGATGAGGTGATTTCAGCCCAGAAGCACCTTGTGATCCGTGCGTTCGCAACCACAGGCTTTACGATTTGGACACGGTGCGTCTGTCAGTACAAAAGTGCAAAGACTGATTATATTGGCCACTCAATCCCTCACAGGAATCTTGAGCTTACAAAAATCAGACGTAAAGACGTGGTTTGGAACTGCCAGGGACTCCCACCATACAACATCCCTTACGACTTAGTGAGCCTGCTCAATCGCAAAGGCTGGCAGCGAAAAGGCGAGACTGATGGTGCCTTAGAAGGTAGTACAATGACCTTCATGTTCCTGAATACTGACATGAACTGTGATATCGAGGCCACGAGTACGAAGTCTACCCTCAACACCAGACACCCGAGATCCGCATGTTTACCCATCTTCGAGCATGGGTGAAGTTCTTCGAGGAGGTTCTTCTTCGCCGGCCATTGGAACCCGATGAATTTATCTTTGCCCGTGTCGGTGCAAACAGCGTGGTATACCCCTCCGATGAGCTGTCTTATGATAGCGTGATGAAGATGCTCACTTGGATGTGTAAGGATGTGGGGCTGACAGCCAGGTACACCACCCACTGTTTCCGGCGAGGTGGCGCGAGGTATCGATTCATGTTCACACCTCTGGGGCAGCGCTGGTCACTCGCTACCATTCGGTGGTGGGGTGCATGGGCTGAAGGCGAAAGTGTGAGTGGCTCATTGTGCAGCGCAAAGTTGGTTTGACCAACATCTTCGGCAGGTCGATACACTAATACGGTACCTTCTGGATGAGCTCACTCGGTATGAAAAGAACCACAGGGATGCATTGTGCCCCATTCCTCGGGAGGGCGACGAGAGTTTCAATGGCGACCATATCTTAACTGCACCTGTGACGGCGGCGGAAACGCGGGAACTCAAGATGTCATTCGATCGCGAGCTGACCCGGCTGTCTGGCAAAGTCGAGGAGGTCCTGGACAAACTGACCCTTACCCCACCGGTATCCTCATCCTCCTCACCTCCGCCATCACAATTTTCTCAGCTCTCGATCTCGACTCCCATCCCTTCCTTGCCATCTCCATTGCTGTCTCCACCACCTGCACAGCCCCTACAGCGGACACCATCCCATGAAGCATCACACGAGCCCCTCTCAGGGAGTTATACAACATCATCGGCAACACACAATGTGTTGGCCATGAATTCACAACTGTCTCCTGCACCCCTGTCATCTGCCGCCATACAGATACGCCAGGCGCATCACCACAGCACCCACCGGCACACCACAGCAACAAAAAAAAAACGCTCCCATTCCTGGCATCGGAATTCCGGATCTTCCACGTGGGCTAGAGGCATGGCGTGCCGCTGTGAAGCAGTGGGAAGACCCTGCAGCTTCTATTGGAGGTAAGGCCCTTAAGGATTGGCCGGAAGAGTGGTATACTGGTCCCATGCGCACGATAACTGGCGTGAAGCGGAACATCCGCAAGGTAATCGCCACGGAGTTCTACCGGTGCGTCTCCTTCCCATGCTGCTGCTGTGGCTCCGAGAGTGATGCTTGACTGGTTGTGGTTCCAATCACATTGCTCCTTTGAACAGGCTGCATGGGGACGATAGAGTGTTTCTGGAGGAGTACCCTGAAGCAAACCGTGGTGCCAAGCCACTTTTCGACGCAATCCAGCGTAAACGTGAGGGACGCGGGGAAATCACTGGACGAGCGAGTAAGAATGGCCGGCCAGAAGTCAGAGCATCCGCCTCGCGCTGAGAATCACACTGCATCATGCCCTCAAAACGCACCACATTAACTCAGTCTTCCTAGTAGTAATCGTCGCCCCATCCCACACACATGCACATGCATTTTTAGCACAATCATCAAGACTCACGGACAACGGACATTCCACACACTAGTCTCTTTTTTCGAGTCATCTCCATTGCTGTCCTTCCTCGTAGATTTGTTTGCTTGTTTGCTGTCGTAGATCACACGCTGGGTGGGACTCGAATTCGATTTGATTTGCAAAGCGACGCAGATGTTCGTAGATTCACACGCTGGGTGGGACTCGAATTCGATTTGATTGCAAAGCGACGCAGAACGGAATGAAACACACCGGCGAAAGCGAGCGATGGCAGCGTACGAAGACACCGACGAGAAAGGTCTCTGCGAAGAGGAATCCGGCGGAACCCGAAGGTCACGTGAACGCACCACGTGACCGTAAAACCGCGTAAAACGCTCGACGAAAAGTCCGAACATCCATAAACACCGTACTTGCACCGAACCATTCCGTACTTCACAAAGGACCTCGAAGACTACAATAAACAAAAACCTTTCTCGGCTCCCACATTCAAGTGCTACTACATCCTGCAGCTATGGTGTGGGGCACTGCCATCGACGCGATCACCTGTATCCCGCTACACACCAACACACCCAACCAAGACCCTTCCCCCACCTTTCCATTATCCTGCTGTTGCCCTCCATTGCCCCACAAATCTAACCAACACCTTCCTCATGCTCGCGCCGACCGGTGCTGCTGCCACGATCTACTGCAGTCTCTTAATTCCCACTTCGACCTCCTGCGCCTTCTTGTCGCCCTCGACCTTCTGCACTTCTACAACCCCCGCACTCCAAGGGCAACATCCTGCAACCTCTCACCACCCTAGCACGCCAACACAGACCCTTCCTCGCCCTTCCATGAACCTGGTGTTGCACACCTGACCACAATCTTTCTCGTGCTAACCTGGCGCAGTTTCCCGTTGCTTGCTTCAACCTCCCGCACCTTCTTGTCATTCTCGGCGTCTCGCGCAGCCGCCTGTGATATCTCGTTATTTCCATCCTGGTTCTGCGCTCTATCTCGTTCCCTTCATACTACCCATACCCATACATTCTTCATATATATTATGATTAGACTTTCTTGAATATAATATCCTTAACTTGAACATTGACTGGAATTGATTGTCGAGCTCCTGCTCGGCTCGCAAGTACCACCTGAAAGACACGCGCATTTTTTACCAAGGAATAAATTTAAATTTATAGTTAAGATACATGTATTTCGTGTATAGTAATTTACACAAAGCAATAGACCAACATCCAATAGATAATACGAAAAAGTACAAGGGACAGGAGGATGCACACTGAACAACGCGAAGGAATATTATGGGTGCCGACGCACGCCGCAATAGGAATTCGGCAAAGGGGGAAATAGATGTCTGTTGAGCTCGTTGGGATGATGACATGATAAGCAGATATTACTTGCTGCTGACAGGGGGACGAAAAGAAGAAGTACTGACTGTGGGGTAGCGGCATATACTTATATACTAGCAGATAGTGCCGCTAAGTTTACCTTGACGCGAATATGTCGGGAGTGTCCTGGGGCTTTGAACCCTGTGAATGCCGTGAGGTGTTCGGACTTTTTGTTGGAGGCAAGTCTGGCAACCGAGCTAGCTCGGAGTCATAACAGGGTGCTACAAACTCAAAACTGTACGGTTGATGATGATGTCATACATAAACTCATCATCAACAACTTGCTCGAAGTCTGTCGTCTTTAGAGCTGAACTTGTGTGTGTGTCTTTTCGGTTTCTTTCTGTGTGCTTGTTTTGTTGACATTAATCATGATATTCAAAATGTCTGTGTTTCTCTTGAAACATCCCAGTATGACTCCGAGTCGGAGAGTCTCTTGACCGCATCAGTCCCACCTGCTTGCACAAGATCACGGGGCACTTTACTTGCTGCTGAGTTTCAGAACTTGTACGGTCTCGAGGTGGCAACTGCTCTACGTACTCCTCCTGTCATCAGCGTATCTCCTGCTCTCGATCCAGCAGCTGTGTAAGCCTCTAAAGCCATGTCTTTACAGTGGATTTCAGCATCTGTTGATTATCTTGCTCGCCGTTTAGAGAAGCTGAAACGCACTGACATCCAGATATGTATTCCTTGATTAGCGTCACGCTGTCGCACACTCTACAACAAGCTCTCTCATCGAAGATGCACTCGTTAATCATGCCCGGCAACGCGTACTACACCTATTTCATGCTGGAGCAAGTGTTTTGGGTGATATTTATTTCGCATATTTTCCGTTCTTGAGCTGTTATTTACTCTCGGATAAGACTGTTTTCTGTCAGATTCTTGCTCGTGAGTTTGGCGTGCTCGTTACTGAACGTTTGTCACAGGAAATTGTCTCGCGCTCTGTCAAGGACATGTCAGCCCGTCTAGAATTCAAACAGAATGCGCTGGCAGAGGTTAGAGATATTCGTCCAGATCGAGAGCGGGAATGACCAATGCCTGTTTCAAAAGCAGTCATTTCGGCATATGTAGTTGCTGCCATGTGCAGCCTACACGAAGAAAGCTCTCCATGGTCCCAAAGGCAAAAGGAAGGCTACTAACGAGCTCGGAGGTCAGTCACCTGCTAAGAACTCAAAGTTATCGACGGAGAGCCATGACATCTTTGACATTGAGCTGGAGGCTGATGATGATTAGCCTGACTCGAATACTATTGTCAAATTTCAAGTAGTGCTGCATCTGATCTGCGAAGCGCCTGATTATTATATCGATAGATTGTTTACTACCAATCTGTTGTCATTTTTTGAAGTTGAAGTCGGGGACTGGCGCTTCCCAGCGCCGCTACGATTGCCAAGTTAAATGTTGAATGTTCGTCCTCGTGTTGAGCTCGTCTCAGATGAGAAACGGAACAGTAATAGATCACAACTTGCTGCGCAGATGTTGCTGTTACTAATCCCCAATATCTGCCCAAATCCACTCTTGACGGGGTCTGAGCACAAAGGATGCTCAATTTCAGGTCAAGCAATTCGGTTCTATGAAGTATATCCTATGGCATGTCCCGGAGACATTGACTCGCACTGTTTTGGCTGGTGGGGGGTCATAGTATTTCTTATGGTAATGTCAGGACACGAGCTTGTTCCAGTGGCCATTGCAGTGCAAGAGACTGCAGGCAGCATCGTAGATATGTGGCAGTTGAGATGGTTGCTCCTGGCAGGGCTTCTGGTATTGATAATAAGAGCACACCGCAGAGCACACAGAACACGTTTCCGAGTACTTATAATTACAAAGAATGTATAGTGAATTAAGCACACGACTACACATAGTCAAAAGGTGTATAGGATGATTCGAGCGTACCACATCAAGTTACGATGTGCCAGGCAGCTCCCTTACAATTCTGAAACCACGAAGAAAGCTATTGACTGATGCCCATTGGTCCATCGCTGGATTCTTCTGGGGTAGTGAATGCATGAGAACTGTATCCCAACAATCAAGATTGACCTGCTCGAGGTCGGGGAAGAGACCGCTGAGGATGAGAGCTACATTTAGCGGGGAATCGATGACTGAATTGCCAAGGATGAGGTCTTTGAGATTCTTGGTGAAATGGCCACCGCCGGGGCTTTTGAGATCAATGCCATCTAGCTTGGTGGTATCGATGACAAGAGCGAGCGAAACTAGAGCGGGGCAGAGTCGAAGTAAACGTATTAACCCGTGGAATGTAGGCACTGCGGTAGTATCCGATTCGACGGAGACACAGCAGCTGATTATGAGGATTTGGAGCTTAGGCCAGGCTCCGGTCAGGTGACATAGCTCCTCGTCAGACATTGAAATGTCACAGCCCCCCTGGATGTCCAAATGCGTTAAATTGCTAAATGCGCGCAATGACACGAAGAGGCCCGATTCTATACGTATCCTAGGCATCCTGAATGAAAATGTATTGAAAATAAAGTATTCAAGTTTGTTGTTGTCGCATTTCTCTTGGAGGATGGCGAGAAACTGTGATAACATCGGGGAAACACGTGCGGGGGGCTGTGCAACCTGAGGGGTGAAGCTGACCACAATTTTTTTTGGTTCTGACAATTGTAAGTGAACTCAAGAAGTTTAAGGGACGCTCACATCCTTCGGCACTAAGGCACAAAAGATGCAAATTTTGAAAGCCGGGGAGTTGCGAAGGCGAGCGTCTGTCCCAAACTGACAATGAGGATGTCCTGAAGTCAAGGGTCACCGTCTGCAGAGCTCGTAGCAGCATAATTTGCTGGATGCCTTGTATTCCTAGGTCCCATACGTCCAAATTACGAAGATGGTGGAGTTGGGAAATAGGTTGTATGATAAAGGGTGAATCGTTAGGAGACGGCCCGTCGACTCCACGAAGATGTGTTGATCTCAAAGTCATGGTGTGAAGGCGAGGACATAAAGTCCCAAGAGACGAAAAGACCGGGAGAAAGGCAGGGGACGCCGAAGAAATATCCACGTTCAAGGACAAGGACAGTAGGGAGGGCACGAAAGCCATGCGCAAGAACTCTGTAGCGCCGCGAGTGACATCGGCAAACCATATCAAATGACAGAGTTTTGGAAACAAGGACGCGGGTGCAAAAGGACAAGACAGCAGTATCAAACTGAGGGGCTCGATAGACGTCGAATTGCCAAATTGTATGATAGAGCGCACACGGGACGTGTATCTAGAAAGAGTGTCCCACATCTTGTGATCAAGAGGTTTCTGTAGTACCTGCGTACGTGAACTTAGTCTAAAGTTCACGATCATACGAAACTGTGACACACCAAACCTTCACCATCGATGCCAAACAGGTCACTTGGTAAACATTTGACAAGTGGCTCCACGGACTGCTAATCCCTCCAAAGGACATTAAGCGCTGAACTCTCGAAGGTACGGTACGTGGATGCAAGTGCAGGAAGGGATCCATGTTCTGTGTGTGAGCTGATGATGTCTATCACTTCGAGAATTTGCAAGGCCGGATGCATGTCCAGTATTTGAAGATTGAAAGTATTAGATGAGGCTCGAGTTCCGGAGACCCTTGCCAAGTTTAACGTTCGTCCTCGTGCTGAGCTCGTTTGAGACGAGAGAAAAAAACGGTCTCTCGTATGGTGCGTGTCACTAGTAGCCACCAGATCCACTACTGTAACTGTATAAGGTAGCCAATTGATGATCGATCTCGGGTAAACACAAACCCTAACCCTATGTAGTTCGTATGCCTCCGCCGCGTGCTGAAACAGCAGATTACAATTTGCTGCGCAGATGACTTGTTACTAGTCCTCAATATTTGCCCAATTCCACTCTTGATGGGTCTGAGCATAAATGATGCTCAATTTCACGTCGAGTAATTCAGCTCTACGAAGTACATGTCCTAGTACAGACCTGTCCCGGAGGTATCGACTCGCATTTTTGGCTGGTGGGGGTCATAGTATTTTGGGCCAAATCATTCTTCTTGTAAAAAAACACTTATCAGTGATGCTGCTGTTCTTCTCCATACTCGAGAGCCCTGACCATCTTTCGCACATGGTCTTCAATCAACCACTCTATCGACACCGTCGCTACCCCCTCCTTATTCTCAGGGCGTTCCAGCGTCTTCAACTGGCTATCCAACATAGCAGCCTTCATGAAATGCCCTTCGTGTTTCATCATTCGGTCCGTGGGCATGTCAGAAGCTTGCAAAGCTTCTGACATGCCCACGGACCGAATTCCCGAGTACTCCGACGCCTCTGCCAGTGTTTCCGACAGAGTTTCACCCCTTAGCACCGACCCTTCAACGCCGAACACCCGACGATGATCCCCGGCTTCTGATCTCCATCTCTCACAGGACTCGGCTGCTCACTACGCCCGACATAGTCTGAGGGTCTTCTCCGTATCTGGCTCCGCATGCAACCTGTGCCAATCATCCCAAAGCTGTACTGACGGCTGTCTTGCGGAGCCGTCGGTCTGCGTCTGATCGCGGATGGAGGTTTTCGCCGTCGGTGGACGAGCCCCCGAATGCGCAGCGTTGAGAGTAGATTTTCCTGTACCAGATATGCAGTGAGCATGTAATACAAGGATGCCAGTACAGTTGGAATTGTAAGAAGTTAAAGAGGAAGTAGACATACCATCACCACTACGAACATCGCATCGCTCATGTCTCGATTAACAACACCTGCATGATTATCCCCTCCGTCCTCGGTATATGTCGGCGCCTCAGAGCACACGCTCACGCTCGGGGGAGGAGACATGACGCATCAAGATGGCGCTGACCAGTTCCTCAAAATCTGTGTACTCGCGCGTACAAGTGATATACTTTACATGTCAGTTGGTTAACCGGACATCTGGAAAGGGAATTCCATGACGGGCGAGGAGCTGATGACCGACGAGGGAGACGCAGTCTACATACTATATGTAGCAGTATGCAAGTAACTTGGAGACGTGTTTGATCCTGGAGAATCAACAGATCAGCGCAACGCCTTCGCAATTGAGTTTTACGGACCGTATATCCACTGTCCACACGTCATATTTTATATCCGATGTCCATCAAAAAAGATCAGCGATGTTTGACATGGACATACCGGTAACTTACACTTGCTGTACGGCGCAAGACCGTGACTGGTCCTTGCGCTGACTGTCAATGTGTTGTGACATGTACTGCACTCAATGGAGTCGTCACTAGGAGCACAAAGTAGAGGTATCTCAGGCTGCATCTATCTCCAGATGATGAGACTGATACATTTGCTTTGTGCTCTAAACAGCTACGAAATGCTATGGGAGAGCACATTGGATAGGGACGAAAACAATAGCAATCGAAAAGCTGTAGCTATTAATTGGAAAACGTTACCATGCACGTTGATGCGAAAAGCTGGAACGAGCACAGGCTGTATACTAGTTAGTAATATGTTAGAAACTGTGACATAAAGGACTGAGTCGGCGGAACGTACGGCCATGAATCGATCGTTTTTTGTTTCCTTCTATAGGTCCTGATGCATGACTAGGACTTGGCTCGGAGTACGTACTGTTAGTAGGACGTCCGAGTCTGGCCATGGCTAGATCCATGTTCCTGCAGGGCACGGTGACTGATCCGCAGTTGCGGTATTCATAGTACAGGCGCTGAGGCACATACTGGCACATGTGCCAGTGATAACTGCAGCTGTATTAGTTCGCCGAACAGTCTTTAATCAAAAATCTTGCTTCGAAAGTCCGTTCGAGTCGTGGTACCGAAGGAATCGAATTCCGTTAGCATCCACGTACGGTTCAAGTTAAGGGCCGAGTCCACTTCCTCGGAAGTTTCTTCTGAATACGTACTTAGCTTCGGGATGTCCCTGACCGTGATCCACGGGTGTAGTCATAACATGTACAGGCAAGGCACATGTATGACTCAGATCCTGGTGGTGGGAGCTCGTACGTGGCCGTAGCACGAACCCAAACGTTCAACTCAAGTTCCCAGCCAATATTAATTCCTTGGCCATCCATAAATAATCACGCCCTTCCGTTCGAAAAACAAGGACTATTACTGTAATCACCCAGCCCCACGGGCCAAGCCATCTTGATCAGTCTAAATGAAATCAATCCACAGGAATCACACTGTCTCCCCGTGGCTTCCCAGCAGCAAAAACATGACATTCAGAACGTGTCACTTCACTTGGTAATGAGCAATACAACATCTTTTTGATGGCATCAGGTCCATAAAACAAGCATCCTATGTATGTGTCGGAATATGTATGTAAGAGTGGGGTAAAGGTCGATATCAGCGCGTGGTGGTACGTTATGGCACGATCAATCAATCAATTGAGGATATCAGGTACATGGTCAGTTGGAGAAGGAGTGGCTGCTCAGCTAGCGGAATTAAAGAACAAAGATGTGCGTCAAAACAACAATTGAAAGAAGAACAGAAAATATAGCAAACTCGGAATTAAATGCAAAGATATTTTCCAGAAGGGACTGATCAAAATTTCGTCGCGAAAGATTTCTATCATTATTGGCGTCACGTATGATATATCCATAAACAGGAAAAATGAATGACGGGGGTTTAACTGGGATGGGGTGGTGCGCGGGAGTGTGGGGGCGTTGAGAAGTCAATGGCGTTGTATGCCGGAGGAGCTTCTTCGAGGTCCCCGTGCTCCTCGACAGCCCGTCGGTGATGGTGCGCTCGGGTGACGTTACGTACCCACCCTAGCACCTCATCAGGATCCTTCTCTGGACGGTTCCTACCCCGCGGCTGCTGTGCAGTTGATGGCCGCGCAGGCATCGTTCTTGATATCGGCGTTGAGACGACGTTGGACGAGCAAGTATAGCGATGTCCCGTGGAAGGACAGCGGGGTATGGAGGCAGGCGTTGGGGGAAGGGTACGTGCTAACGTGGGAAGCCGTTTAGGCCGAGTAGGAGGTGAGCTAGTAGGGGATGCGGGGTTTGAGGGGACGGTAGGTAATCGGCGGCGCACGACAGATCCCGAAGAAAGAGCACGGCTGCGAGACGGGGGTGTATCACCCACACTATCCATATCACTGTCTAGCAGTGTTGGCGGGACCAGCACTCCATCTTCCGTGACTAACCGAGAACGCCTGCTTGTTGTAGTTGGGATGGATGATAATCGGGGTGACGATCTCGATCGGTGAAGCCATGGCTGTGATCCAGGAGGGGGATGCCATGAAGACGGCGGCGCAGGAAGTTCTCGCCGTGTACCCGCACGTGGCGAGGGGGAAGGCTGTGATGATAGTGGGATGTAATCAGATGTTGGGACGGGTGATATTGCTCCAGGGGACAGGCTGAGGGGAACTGAATAACGGCTGTTGGTATTAATCCTTGGGACGGTTCTTTCTGAGTCGTCGAAGAATGTAGATGTATAATAGCCAGTTGATGGTGCTGAACAAGGGGTTGCGGGACAGCACACAGACTCGGAGGAGATGCTCGCAGAGTCCCATGCGGTACCCGGGCGTGCATGTAAGTCGAGACCGTCTGCACTATGAGGTCGTAATGATGGGTATAACGGTTCACCATATACAATTTTGCGCCATTGATTTATGGATGTGGGAGGGGGCGCTGCGCCGGAGATATCAAGTACATCTGCATCTTCATTGCAGCGAGTGTCGACTGCGGGGGTCTTGAGGGAGGGATATAGAGGTTCACCGTACATAATTTTACGCCACTGGCGTGCAGATGCAGGAGCGGATGTGGATTTAGGAAGGGATATACAATCTGTTGCTGGGGTATTGTGTGAATTTGGGTTGTGCCTTAGAGTCATCCAATCGTCAGGCTCTGTAACGAGTAGTAGAGCGGTGACGAAGAGGTTATCTAGTAGGGAAAGGGATATTCCAGCGTGTTCTACTTGGGGGACTGATTGATGGACAGGACCAAGGTTCTCGAAAACTTTAAGTCGTGGATTGTTTTCGTCGTCTTGTAGTGTATCGAGTGATGCGATGGGTCGCTTGTATGATGAAGTTGTGCACTTATGAGTAAGTGTGAGCGTAAGCGGAAATATGTCACGGAAAACGAATATTACCTGATAAGTGCGACCAGATCGCTTCCACTTTAGCACATGGGGATGGTTTGGTAATGTGAATTTGCGGGAGCTAGTGTAATAAAAAAACAATAAGACAAGGGATTGAATAGGTGAAGAAGAGACATACTTTCCAAGGCTACCATACTTGAGGTAGCTGTCAGTGTCTTTCCAGCGAGGTTCACCCATCTGTATAATTGCACCGTGGGTATCCCTTCCCTTGCCCTTGAGAGGAAGATCCTTTGGCCAACAAATATCTGCAATTTTCACAGAAGCATCCCAAGGATCTGAACGCCATATAGTAGTAGATGAGCCGACTGTTTCAACTGAATATAGAGGAGTTTCTGCTACGAGGTCTGTAGCAACTGAATCTAGGAAAGAAGGAGAGGACAACTTGAGTACGAGAAGAGGTCTCTGTTGGCGCCGAGAAGCCATGTCGTCGCGAATTTCAAGGCGATGCAGGTAAGGGAAGATGGCAGACGGATTAGAAGTAGATGGACCTGGGATGGGCTGCTTGTTCTTTGGACTTGTGACAGGATTTGATGATGATGAAGGAGAGGTAGATTTAGTAGTAGTAGGAGGAAGTGAGAGACGCTGAATGGGTGGTGGAACGAAGGGGGAGAAAGACGGTTTGTCAGGATCACCGATAGAAAGGGACATAAGCGCCCGATGCATGACGATGAAAGTGGGTTACTAACTTGAATATCGATATGGAAGTAACTGACACTATAAGGTCACTCGGAACCTACCTTACACCGTGAGTTTAATCTCAGCGGCCCGCCACCCAACTGAGTTAACATCTCCCACGGCATATACCGAACTAGTAGGTTGTCCGGGAGATGAGCGCTCGCTTTGGGTTTATAACTCCGATTAAAATCAATAACGTCGCGTCAACAATCATAAACATCGCCAACGCGCTCTTTTCCACACGATTGCCACTCACTGCACATATCCTTACTATTCCCATCATGTCTACCGAACCTAGGTATGTTAAACATTAGCACATTTTCGCTTGCCTAATTTGATTCTCGTCTTAGTTCACCAGCAAAAAAAGACGCGACGACAGTCATAAAGTCTCCCGACTCAAAGGGAAAAAGTAAAGCAAAGGTTCCCGCAGAGGACGTGTCTATGGAGGAAGAGGAAGAAGACGAAGAAGAAGACGAGGAAGGTGACGAGGAAATGGAAGAGGTCCGACTTTCCTTGGCTCATCTCTTTGTGACACTGAAACTCTCATAACAGGAGGAAGAGGAAGATGACCACGAGGAAATTGACCCCAGCGCCATTCTTCCTCGCCGCACCCGGGGCGCACGCGTTGACTATACATCCGAGGAAGCCCTCAAAAAGGCCGGCCTCACAAAGGATGACCACGACGATGACGACGACGAAGGCATGGAACATTAAGTGTCTCACGTCAAATTACTTTAATATTCTTATCGCTTTCCTATCGTCTTGGTCAATTATTCAGCAAGGGGTGTGTAATATTGACAGTAGAGGTACTCATACCTTCACATCGTTTCGTCTTGAAAATCACAAAATCTGGTTCTGCATCCTTGCTTGGCACTTTGTTCGCATGTCCGAATCTGTTTATCCTCGCACGTTGCCTCGTTTCAGTCACGCGCCATCCCGATGGCGGCCCTCCGAGTACTGCAAGTATTTTAGATGATTTGAATGTTGACACTGGAACCTGGAATGCGCAGGAATACTAGTATGCATGACTGGACTTCTAAGATAATACACATGTGCGCATATAGGCTCTCACAAAGTCAACCAAGTATTTGAATTACAACGTGTTAATGCTACGCGATATCCCAGACGCTGATGAATTCTGAATCTCACCGGGCTTTTGACGGTTCTAGACAAGTTCTAGATTCGATTCATATACCAACAATTACACCTGCTTATTTCTTTGCCACTGTTCTCACAACAATGACGAATGAAGTGATTGAAACACATTAAAGCCTAGGTTACATCTTGGTCGCCTTTATTTTTCTTTTTTCTTTTTTGCCTAACGACGGAGTCAAAAACTCCACCGATGGCCAAGACAAGCTAATAGTTCCTCTCGTGGCAGTCCTCATGTTGTTCCGATCGAAACTCAGCAAAACACAGGTTACATCTCGGTCGCCTGTCCTACAGGCTCACTTTTCTTTTCCGCTCTCTGCCAACGACGATAAACTCTACCGGTGGCCAGGACAAACTGATTCTTCTTGTTGTGGTTCTCATGCTGTCCAAGTCGCTGCACGAGATAAGCAGGTGTGTATTTCCTGGGTGTGCTGGGTCTGATAATTTCTTCGCAGGCATCATCCGACCGAAAACAGGGCGAACCGCATCAAGAATCTCAAACCGCGGGTTCGGTGCTGTCTCTCTGTTGTGGGTTACCTGGCGGACGACGGTCACAACATGGTTCTTTCATGATCTCATTGTAAGTATATCCTACTAGTCGAGTTTCCCGAGAACAAATATCAATCGGATCTCAATAAAAACCAGGAAGGTGGGCAAAACCAACCAGTTCGTGTCGCGCGAAACATCAATTCTTCATCAGATACTGCTTAACAGGCAAGCTCAATCCTGCAGCAAGTCGTTACCCGCAACTTTCGATTCCCATGTAAACTCCGCCAACATGGCCTTCAACTCCTCGTCGTAATCGCCAACTTGGCCAGGTACTCCTCTTGGCTGGCTTTCTTCTGGGCATTAAGCTCCTCTAGCTCGGCTGCTAGCCAAGCCTCCTGGGAGGCCCTGACCTTTTATAGCTTAAGCCCAATTTCTGTCCTGGTGAGGCGTGCTTCCGAAGATTCGAAATATCTCATCTATGGAAGGGTTTTGATGAAAGTTAACAATAGGAAAGCTGCCTCGAGGTACCTGCGTACTACCCGGATCTACTACATATGCTAGTTTTGTGCCTCGCGCCGAATTTAAAATGTAGTTTGTAGTTTAGTTGAAGTTAGCGAAATCTGAGCTCCTAATCGAATTTGCGGACTTTGCTTGTCCGCAACTGTACTAGGGCCACGTCACGGTAGCAACTCTTGACTGTATCCGGACTCCGGAGTGGAAGACTTCCAAGCATTCTCATTCGAGACCTTAGCAACTGAAACACCAGTAATCTACGCTCTCCACTCAACCAACCACAATGGATCACGGCGCCCACGACATGGCTGTAAGGTGCTCAATGAACATGCTCTGGTACGTCCCACCCAATCCCACCCACCCCATGCTTACGCCCCCATCCCAGGAACACCCAAATCATTGACACATGTGTCGTATTCAGACAATGGCACATCCACTCTAACCTCCAATTCTTCTTCTCCTTCCTCGCTATCGTAGCCCTAGGCATGCTCTACGAGTACCTCCGAGTCTTCTCGAAGGACTTTGATAAGCGCATCGGTGTGAAATTGAGGATTCAGAGCGGACGTAGAACGCCGCTTACTGCGAGTGGGCAGAGCTCGCCTGAACGTCATGGTGATGGTGCTGAGGAGAGAGGCTTGTTGAATGGCTTGAGGGTCGCGAGGAAGCAGGGGTGGGTGCTGCTATATCCATATACTCTTACTTTGATTATACTGACTCGCTTTCCTTTGTCTTTAGATTCGCCGTGCCCCCTCTCTATCGTGCCCTGCGCGCTGTGCTGTATGGAGCCAGCGTGGGCTTGTCTTTCTTTTTGATGCTTGTATTCATGACGTACAATGTATGTCTGACTGCTCGTTTTTTTCGGACACTGACTGATTCATTTGCGCACAGGCATACCTGATTTTTGCAGTTATCCTTGGTGCCGCTGTGGGACACTACATCTTGGGTGATACTATAGAACTAAACGGCCCTGCTGACAAGGGGATGGCATGTCATTGATCTGTGTACATGGGGGAAGCTGCTATCAATATGCTTATCACTCCGGCTTGCATCGCTTTGATTAGTTTCCACGTCTTCCTTCTATCAAGGACCAGGTCTGACTACGGGAGACTAATGTAGACAGACCATTGACGAATGAGGATGCTGGTTCCTTCTACGTTTCAATATACCCCGCTCACTCCAAAGGTCGAAGAAATCGTTGTGCACGAATACAGCTCCGAGTATGATCTGTTATTTCATCTCTGTATCCTCATCAGCACTCTGGGTGGAAGACAACATGCATCGGGGCGAACAATAGCACAGAGCTTACAGACGCAAGAATACACAGATGACATGGGCGTCGAGGAGGTTATGGGGTTCGTACTGGGGGTAATGAGCAAGGCGATGGACAGCACGACTCTTGGAAGCGAAAAGCGTAAACTCCTCTTTCTATCTTACCTAGATACGGCGCTGATCTGATCTGTATTCGACAGTCGAATTTCCATTCCTCACTTACAACAAAGCAGCGAAAGCACCAAAGCCAAGATCTACAAGCCTGCATGCTCTGCTTCAGGCACAAGGAGTTTTCAGGTGGGTCGGAATGGTACGAAAACATAGCCTGCATATAGCAGGGAGACGCTGAAAGGACGAAGACCTAGACGACATCTCGTTGAAGCCAAGCTACAGGGGGGAATAGATTAACGGACCTCCAAATTGCGTATATCCCTGCTTCATATCACAATCGCTGTGCATGAAGCTCGACTGGTAGTGCGTCACGATCAATCTTGTCCAGACCTCCGCAATACGCGGTAATTATTCCTTTGCCTGTGCACTCATTGGACGACTTCCCTTGTTCCTCCACCGTTCTCACACCAACGACTCGGATGAAGCGATCGAAGCTCAGCGAAGCCCAATGTTTTTGGGGTCACATTCTCATGCGCTTCTCGGTCGCTTGTCCTCACTTTCTTTTCTCCCTGCCCAACGACGATGAACTCCACCGATGACCAAGACAAACTAGTTCCTCACGTTGCAGTCCTCATGTTGTCCAAGTCGCTGAGCCAAGCAGGATGTTGTGATTTTGGAGACGTTCGAACAGGAAGATAGTGTGATTTTGGAGACGTTTGAGACACAGGAAGATGGTGTGACTTTGGAAATGTTTAACAAAGACGTTTGACAACCAGGAGGTATGTAGCTCTTGGGTTTGTAATTGCCGGGTCTGCTGAATTCTGCGTAGGCATCCGGGTCGTATGTTACTCGCCGACCGAAAACAGCTTGTGAAAGGGCTGAACGCATGAAGAATCCCAAACCGTGGATTCGTGTGGCGCTGTTTCTCTGTTGTGGGTCTCTTGGTACCGACGATGGTCACAACATCGTGGATGTACTAGTAAGTGTCTCATCTCATTGTAAGTATATACATTTATATCCTACTAGGGGTTTCCCGAGAACAAATATTGAGCGAATCTCTCAATAAAAACCAGGAAATTTAGTGCGAAACATCGATTCTTCATCATATACTACAAGAATGTCAGGTGGAAAAGCTATAATGCATAATACGTCGACACAAAATAAAAAGTAATACCCGAGGTCAGTAAATTTGTGGGAGTGGCTTAGCTGCTTGGCAGACGTGCTCAATCCTGCAGCAAGTCGTTACACGTTCCTCGTGCAAACATCTTGGCCTTGAAGTCCTCATAGTCGGCTGCTGATTTGGCCCGGTGCTCCTCTAGGGTGGCTTTCCGCCAAGCATGAAGCTCCTCTAGCTTGGCTTCCAACCAAGCCTTCTAGGTGGCCCTGAACTTCTGTAGTTGGGCCTCAATCCTAATACAAGCCTCAGGCGAGACTTCCATCCTCGTAAGACGTGCATCCGCAGATCCAAGATATCTCATATCTATAGAAGGGTTTTAGTCACGTGAAAATTTAAAGCTGCCTCCTTGAAAAATACCTGCGTACCTGTCTATTATGCTTGTTTTGTGTCTCACGCTGGATTGGTGTGGTTCAACGTTCAGCGCTCATCGATGGTAGCTAGTCAGCCAGCTATCTACATACCCCTCTCGCCGTCAGCTGGCGGGCGTGACGCTCGGGTTTCCCCGTTTTCTTTGATGACGTGAGCGACGAACGTCATTCGCTCACTGAGGTTGCTACTTGTCGGCCCCCAGGAACCCGAGCAATAATATTATGCGCATGCATCATCACAACCGACAGGAGAAGGAGAGTGAATAATTTACATACTCCATTCAACCACAATGGATCACGGCGCACACGACATGGCTGCAAGGTGCTCAATGAACATGCCCTGGTACGTCCCACCCAACCCTATTCATCCCACATTTACACCCCATTCCCAAGAACACCCAAATCATCGACACATGCATCGTATTCAGACAATGGCACATCTACTCTAACCTCCAATTTTTCTTCTCCTTCCTCGCTATCGTAGCCCTAGCCATGCTCTACGAGTACCTCCGAGTCTTCTCGAAGGACTTTGATGAGCGTATCGCTGTGAAATTGAGCATTCATCGCGGGCGTAAAACCCCCCTACTGTGAGTGGCCAGAACGTCATGGTGACAGTGCTGAGGAGAGAGGCTTGTTGAATAGGTTGAGGGTCGCGATAAGCAGGGGTAGGTGCTGCTATATACAGGTGCTCTGCTTTTGCTTTGATTGTACTGACTTGCTTTGCTTTGTCTTTAGATTCTCTGTGCCTCCTCTCTATCGTGCCCTGCGCGCTGTGCTGTATGGAGCCAGCGTGGGCTTGTCTTTCTTTTTGATGCTTGTGTTCATGACGTACAATGTATGTCTGACTACTCGTTTTTTCGGACACTGACTGATTCGTTTGCGCACAGGCATACCTGATTTTTGCAGTTATCCTTGGTGCCGCGGTGGGACACTACATCTTGGGTGATACTATAGAGCTAAACGGCCCTGCGGACAAGGGGATGGCATGTCATTGATCTGTGTACATGGGGGAAGCTGCTATCAATATGCTTATCACTTCGGCTTGCATCGCTTTGATTAGTTTCCATGTCTTCCTTCTATCAAGGACCAGGTCTGACTATGGGAGACTAATGTAGACAGACCATTGACGAATGAGGATGCTGGTTCCTTCTATGCTTCATAATTAATATACCTCGCTCACTCCGAAGGTTGAAGAAATTGTTGTACACGAATACAGCTACGAGTATGATCAATTACTTCATCTCTGCATCCTCATCCTTCTTCGCAAGCCCTTCCGCCCGAAGCAGAGCATCAATTTCTGCAGGCTTGTATATCTTGGCTTTTGGTGCTTTCGCCGCTTCGTCGTATGTGAGGACTGCAAATTCGACTGCCGAGTACAGGTTAGCGCTGTATGTGGGTAAGAAAGTAGGATGGGCTTACGTTTTTCGCTTCCAAGAGTCGTGCTGTCCATCGTCTTGCTCATTACCCTCAGTACGAGCCCGATAGCTTCCTCGACGCCCAAGTCGTCTTTGTATTCTTGCTTCAGTAAGCTCTGTGCTGTGCCATTGTTCGCCCCGATGCATGTTGCTTTCCACCCGGAGTAGTTGCCAGATGGGTCGGAATGGTACAGTTGGAAATGGTAATGTGGGTCATAGCCTGCATATAGCAGGGAGACACCGAAAGGACGTAGACCTAGACGATATCTCGTCAAAGCCAGGACAAACGAATTGGTGGGAAAAGATTAACAGACCTCCGAATTGCGTATATCCTTGCTTCATATCGCACAATCGTTGTGCAAGAAGCTCGACCGGTATATCATCATTATACTGCAAAAGATGTTGTTGTGCCACAGTCCGCGCGTAGTTCACCAGCGAATTCGCATCAGACGTGATGCCTGCAACGCCTCCGATTACATTTCTGCAAAACCCAGAAATGAAAAGGCTTCCTGGGCACTTGGGGGTGGTGCTCACGAGTTTAATAAGAACATCTTCTCTCCACTGCCGCCATAGCCCCCGCCTTCTTTCGCACTAGAAAGATCAAGCAGCTTCCCTGTGACACGTTTCTCAGCGGCCAGGACAACTCCGTCCTTTGCGAGTACGCCGAGGACTGTTCCTGCGTGTGAGATAGCTTCCATGGCATATTCGACTGGAATAACAGGGTTAGATTGCGAGGCATCTGCGATTCTCTGATGAGCGTACTTTGGTAAAGCCGGCCTGTGTATGGCGAGCGAGTCAGATCAAAGCATTCAGTTTATAATGTTAATTACGCACCTTCCGGAGAGAATATTGTTGTTCGACCTGTAAATCAATGTTTCGAGTCAATCCATATGCGATTCAGCAAGTTGTAGCTGCTAGGATACATACTGTCATATCTTCGGGCCTGCACAAATGATTGATGTGAGCGCTCGTATGTCAATGGGGCTTATAAAGTGTACATACCATGGTTGATTAATCAGGGGATGAGGAGGAAGGAGCGCACTAGTAAGATGGAACTTGTCACTGACGCGTTCTCTCAGATTGAGTTGGCGTACGCGTCGGGTCAGGTGGGGGGTCGCCGGCATTTGCCTAGTAACTTAGACTCGACCCCTCTTGGCCCTCAGTTGAACAGTTCTGCGTTCCGTTCATCGATTTCACTACCCTTCACGTTTTCTTTCGCGAATTCGCGCAACTGCGGATTTGTACACCCTTTATATGAACAGATTTTAGGATAATGTTATACGGAAAGCCAAAGAAACCTGTACTCTACTCCGATGAACGAATCCCAACGTTGGGCACTAAAATGGGAAGGTCTCCCCGAAACATCCGTTATCAAGAAGACACGATTGTCGGCAGCTGAGTCTTCCGTCTATGTGGCCTGACTGCGGAAGATTACGATTCTGTGCACCTGCATACACTTTGAACGCCGAATAAAAAAAAACAATAATATTGGCGTGCTCCGACTCGGCGACTCCCCCACAGTATTGAATCATGACCAGTTCTACGTCTGCGACATATGATACTCGCCTGGCTACATCTCCTCTTCCTCACTGGCCATCGCCATCAATCATATCCTAATCTTGTCGTGGGATTATTTTTCCAAACGTCCGGTTAGCCAAGGAACACAAAGTCACACCGAGCTTAAGCTCAGGGTACTACATCAGTCGCATCAACGTTTTGGTATCGCTATCGTGACTCGTCATGTCTCTTCCGAGTCTGTACTCAGAGACGCCAACATATTCCGAGGACAGAGGGGGAAATATTACGGCTGTCGACTTTAATTCCTCAGCGGAAAGCAAGCCTCTTGTTGATCGGAACATAAGCGATGCGGTATTCTTGGTGGTGATGGTACGTCTACTTCTCGCTTGCAACTCCAAGTACAGGTAACACTCACGATATGCTCACTACACTCTCAGGGCGTATCTGGTACAGGCAAATCTACTCTCGGCGCTGCGCTATCAAAGGCTCTTCGTCTCCCGTTCGTCGACGGCGACGACCTTCATCCGCAATCTAATGTAGACAAGATGTCACGTGGAGAACCTCTCACAGACGCAGATCGCCGGCCCTGGCTGGAAACTATCCGCAGGACGGCTGTCAGTAGCATTCTGAGTCAACTTGGGGATGACCACGGGATGCATGTGCCGAGTCCTGTGAGAGATGAAGACCAGAAACCGGGTATCCTCATCGCGTGCTCGGCGCTAAAGGGGAGTTACCGGTCAGTACTGAGGGGTGAAACTCTGTCGGAAGCAGAGGAGTCGAAGCACTCGGGAAAGCTTCCGACGTGCTTTGTTTATATGAAAGGCTCGCGGGAGGTGCTCATGGACCGAATGATGAGACGCCAGGGGCATTTCATGAAGGCTGAGATGTTGGATAGTCAGTTGAAGACGCTGGAGAGCCCTGAGAATGAGGAGGGTGTGGTGACGGTATCAATAGAGTGGTCGACTGAGGACCAAGTGCGAGAGGTGGTCAGAGCTCTCGAGGATGGAGGACTTGCAGCAGTGTAGCAGCATGTGGCATTCTGTTTTGCCTTTGAACAGGAACAACGAACCCGAGGACGTCTGACTGGGACTTCAAGCTTCGGGCCTGGACATTTCATGCGACTTTCACAAAACTTTCAACTTGAGCTTGGTTGAACAAGTGACAGCGGACTGCTTGGCGCAGAAGAACAGTTGCATTTGTACAGAGCTTGGTAAGATGGTTTAGTAGGTTGTTGTCACGGTCCTAGTGGATTCGATCACCTGATAAGTTACCAGTGTCACCGCAATGTTTGCATTTCCAGATTTGAGCGGTTCTCAACTCGTTCCAGGCGCTCGAAATTGTCGTCGATCAGTGACGCAACGAGGCGTCCTCCAGCACACACCATCTTACTTTCGGTTCATGTTCTATTGAGTTCAGATCTAAATTACATCTCTGCGAGCCTCGGATACCCTGAAGTTCTGCCAAGTTCTGCCACCCTTCCTTCCCATGAGGTCTGCCGTGGGCCAGGCACAAATAGTTTTGCCAGACCGGTTGGCAAAACTCTGGTTGCTCCGCAAATTGCCTAAGGTTGACCTTGCAGGCTTTCCCGACTCCCGCGATAGGCGGGGGAGGGTTTTGTCATAAGACGGTCTGCAAGTGCCTCGGACATATTATGTGTTCCAATTTTCAAAATTGGACATACTGTACGTACAATAGCAGCTTTTTAGACCACTCCATTCTTAATTACCATCGCCTTTCCTTTCCGATTTGAGAATCTGAAGTTCTGAACCCAAGTTTTTCACGCGCGAGCGGCTATTGACACAGTGGCTGCCCATAGCACTGGTTCAATATATAAACCACGAATTAACTCGAAACGCAGTAAAAATGGATTTTGCCGATGAAGTCCGAGGCGCCGTCAGCGGCGCTATTGTATAACATTGTGGCTGCACAGAAATCGCGTTACTTATCTCTCTGTGTCCCAGAGCGATGTAAAGGTCTTTTCCTCTGGCAATAGAGAGCCGATCTACCCGGGAATGGTATATAAGAGTGTCATTATATTTTGGAATGGTAAGGTCGCCATATACCATCCATACGGGCTAGTCCCCCAGCCTGAAGTTGCACAGCTAAGGCACAATGGGCAAGCTCACCATTTTTGGGTATCTTCGCGAGCAATGGACAGAGCTTCCAATCTCCACTGCGGACGTCAGCGACCAGTCACTGGTCGTAGTCGGTGCTAATGTCGGGCTCGGAAACGAAGCTGCTGTGCATTTAGCACGGCTGAAACCTAAGAACCTGTTGATCACCAGCAGAGACAAAGTCAAGTGCGGACGATCAAAAGCAGGTATGTATGAACCTTCTGAAGGTTATCAGGGGATTTTATGACTTGTATAGACGTGGAGACCCGGTCTGGCATGACTGGTATTGAATCCTGGCCTCTTGAGCTATGCTCATTCGATTCAGTGCGTTCTTTTGTGGACCATTTTGAAGCGAAGGGCTGCACAGCCAATGTTCTTATCGCCAATGCCGGCATATCGACGATGAAGTACACGAAAACCCCCGATGGCTATGAAACTACGTGAGTGCTTTACAATTATCGCGGTTGTTTTACCTCGAGAATTTCCATAGATTTCAAGTGAATTACTTGTCAACTGCTCTGTTGAGTCTATTGATGCTACCTCATCTCGTCAAGGCAGGGACTCCTGAGCATGCCTCAAGACTGGTTATTGTGTCTAGCGAGTGTCATTATTTAGCCAACAGACTAAAAGGGGCAGACAAATGGCCTAGTATCATCGAAACAATCAACGATGAGGCATATTGCACCCGTAGGCAAGTTTCATTAACGTCTTTTCCTGGAGCACTAATAACATGCAGCAGCGTAATGATAAACCGCTACTTCCTATCCAAGCGTGAGTGACAGAGTGCATGCATTATTGTGCTCACCACTCCGTCATGTGCAGTCCTCGAAGTGATGTTCATCCGTGAGCTGTCTTCTCGACTTCCTACACCAACTTTGGTTGCAGTTTCGGCGGTCAATCCCGGTTCTTGCCACTCCCGTCTTACGCGAGAAGTCGAATCAAATCCACTCTTCAAGTTTGCGGTGAGAATTTACAAAGGGTTAGTGGCACGCACGACTGAGATGGGCAGTCGGACACTCGTCCATGCGGCAATCGAGCCCGGTGAAAGGGAACGGCATGGCCACTACCTGTCTAGCTGCGAAGTTGCCGAAGAGAGTGATTATACTCTCAGCGCGGAAGGAAGGGAGGTTTCGAAGCGTTTGTGGGTACGTACCTGCCCATTTTTGACTACCATGTGCAGGTTGATAATCGACTGAACAGCACGAGACCCTCGAGATCCTTGGAGACATCGATCCAAGAGTCAATACAATTGTGTCTGAGCACCTCATTCGGGACGTAGCATGATTTGACTGTTATTCGTTGTAGACCGCCGACATATATTGTGTTGTGTTCTGAACTGTGGAGGTCTGTAGGATGGAATTCAAGCTATCGAATGTCTACAGTAAGCGCTTGCCTTTCGTGTACTTTGGCAGACGGTCCCTCGCCATTATCGTTGGAACAGTGCGCACGCACGCGCAGATATTGAGTGAATTGGGATATGCATTAGGTTTATCTAAAATCAACGAAACATATGGAAAGCGGATATAAGTAATCACGAGAGAAGTTAACTCGAGCCTCCCGCGTTCCCTTGTGCTGGACCCGAAGGAGGCGGAGGCATTGAATCTTCCTCCTTCGCAACGCGCATCTCTGCCTCGATACGCTCCCGGGCACGCACAACTTTCGACTGAAGGTAATGAGAATGTGTAGGCGGAGCAGGCTGTTTTCCCGCTTTTGCCCCAGTTGTCGGTGGGTCTGGGGCTGGCCGGGGACCGTTTACCTTGAATAAATGCTCGTAATTCTGGCATGGCGGTCAGTATGACATGCAGTCAAAAAAAAAAAGTCGACAAAGCAATACGAATTCACCTTCAACACATTCTCAAGGGATTCTCCTTGCTTTAGATTCAGAATAAGATGGGCCTCGTCCAGTGTCATACAGTGTTCTCGGGTAAGTTTATCTGTCAAAGAGCCAGAGGTAGCATTCCGAACGCCTGCAATATCTGATCCTATCGCGCCTTCCGGGGTATGCTTTGCATCTGCAATTGACGAAACGAAAGATGTGGACACCGGAATCATCAAAGTAAAATACTGAAGTACGCACTTTTGGCCGCCTGCTTTCCTGCTTCAAATAATGCCTTTCCGAAAATTTGTGCACCTGTGACGAGAATTTGTATGATGATTTTTGGGGCTGACTACAGGCACCCGTCAGTCTGCAAATCCGACCTAAGAGCAATTGTGACTCACCATCACAACTCCTTCAAAACTAATCGAAAGAAATTAGAAGTAGGAAGAAATGAAACATAAGGATGCTACCGCTGCGTCGATGTTAGTGCAACAGACGAAATTTCGTCCGCGTGACAAAATGTAATACAGCGAGTCACATGATCGATGCTTCCTGCACTGTGCCAAGTTGCCATAATGCCAACGGTTCTCTACCAAATCGTCCGTGCCAGGACGCCCAGACTACACCTACTTTCATATCGATAGACCGGATTTCATTTTGTTCCCTTTACCTCTTTTGTTTACTTGTGGAGCTGCAGGACGGTCGCGCCTTTTACGATACTGTTCGTGCAGAATAAGTACCCCCAGAATGGCACAGGACTCGGTTCGCGCGACTTCAAGCTTCAAGCTTCGACGCTTGTCGCGATTGGCAGTTGTTCGTTTCTGCTCGCGACTGTCGCAGTGTGATTTCTTGATACATTGTAGTATTAAGTATTGTTAGAGTTTGGCATTCCACCCTTCGTCATCGTTCGTTGTTCGGATAGTCCCGACTACATATATATACCTACGTCGTAGACTGTCCTCTCCTTGTCGTCTCCCGCCATGTCGTAGACACTTCTTACAGCGCCGTTCTCCAGCTTCTATAAGTATAATCATTTGCTCGTCATTTCACACGGCTGCTCACTGTATGCGTAGTCCACGCGATCGTCCTGAACGTACAACGCTTGTACGGTATACCTACCTCACTGGTTTACGACGACAAACCTATACAATGTATTACGCTTATGTCTCACATTTCTTGATACATTGTATAGTTTTGTAGTACTAAGTATAATCATTTGCTCGTCATTTCACACGGCTACTCACTGTATGCGTGGTCCACACGATCATCTTGAACGTACAACGCTTGTACTAGCTACCTCACTGGTTTACGACGACAAAGGGATTTCAACACCTGAATATTTCTGTTTGACAGCTAATAGCCATGGCCATGATCGGCCACAGAGCTTACCCCAATAGCTGTGACACCCGCTAACTTGCCATAAAACCAGATTGCAGGCAGATCAGCGTGACATGTCTGGCCTTCACTTACATACGAAGCTCAGAAACGCGTATGCAAATGGATATATATAACACGTCAACGGCATACTTATGCAACTTATCATGTTACTGCCAGTGTCTTCTTGAGTGTTTGCCAGCTTCCGATTCCTCACCTTGAATTTGCGAGTGAAAAACGCAAAGGGTACCTTCGAAAACCGAAACTGGGAAGACAAGGAGATTAGAGTCGTCCTGCTCAATCTGGATCATGGCACGACACTGAAAATACATAGTTAATGGTTAGAGTCCTCTGCTACTAATCCCTAGCAGTACAAAACGTCAACTGTGGCAACAACAAACACAATTCGATAAGCGATCGAGGACTACTTAGAATGCGATAAATATATACAATGTGCGAGTAACATCAAGAAAACTAGCGTCCGTACATTCACATTACCTTGGTATGCTCAACGGCGCCTCCACAGAACGCTTGACTGCGCAGAAGCTCGTCGTGATGCAGGCATCCTGATGTACCCTTTGGTGCCATTTTCGACAGTCAACGGCTAGACAAAAGTGATGTGGTGCCGGGAGTGGCGCCACCTGTAGAAGGACAAAGTGCCGTGGGCATGGCTGAACTAACAGCATCCCATGCATTTGGGTACGTGCAACCTTGTACTTGTGTTGGCGCCAAACCCGTATCTCCCGAATCGAACCAGCCGTTCCCGGCGCTAACTGATGGAGAAGGACTCGGAGAGAATGTGGGAGGCGGAAGAGTTGCAACTGCACTAGTGGACGTATAGGTGGGGAGGAGGGATTGGATTGCTCCAAGTGGAAGACCGTTGATAGGTGTTGGTGGATACTGGCCATAAGATGTGACCTCGGAGGCGACGATGGTGCCAGCTCCGGGACCTCCTGTCTGATAGGCTTGATAAACCCCATCGAACTGTGGACCAATCACTCCCAACGCTGCACAGGTGCCTACGGCAGTGCGGGGATCAGTAGGGATCCAACCATTCTGGAGACCCAACTGATAAGACCACAGGGGAGACTGGACACTATTGGTCGTGGATGAGTTTCCTATCTGCAAGAGTCACCAATAAGCTTGAGTGAGGCTCGCATTGACTAGCATAAATTCAGACCAACCTTCCAAGTCCAGAAAAACCAGTCCTGCAAAGCGTCCATACTAGCCAGCGCGAATTCGTGAAGACCTGCTTTCATGGTGTCGTTCCATTGCGAAGAGTCTAAGAAGAGAGAACACGCTGTTCCATAGCTGGCAGTACCCCCAACACCTGTGAGGTACAATCCACAATCATTGTAACCGTTACTAAATTCCCCCGCGATGGTTATACCGAATGCGGTCTGACTATGGTAAAGTTAGAACGGTGTCACTCGGCGCGAAAAACGCATACCTGGTATTAATGCCAGGGCTCAATGAATTGCACGCCTTCTGTGGCCAAATGCCTCCAGCGCTTAACCCAGTACCAGTCGCAATGGGCGACCAATCAGACTGACCCTCGAAGAACGCAAAATAAGGATGGGTGTCAAGTATGATTCGATCAGAACCTTGCAAGAAATTTGCCCAGGCTTCCGTCCCTATATATCCATCATGAATGGCAATGTAGGGCCCGTGCCCTTCTCCGTAACCGGTGATATTGCGGATCATATCATGCGCAAGGAGATAACTTGAACGGCAAGGTGGCTATTAGGACATGCTAGCGCATACAAGCATATCAAGACGTACAACGTTTTGATCTGGTCTGTTCCAATGGTAGGGCCCATGGGCTCATTGACAATGCTGAACACAGAGACAACATCAACCCACTCAGGCTGGGATATGAACTCGGTAATAATCCTAATATAATCAAGCGCACGCTGGGCGTTGGCGAGTCCCATGACTCCATTCAGAAAGTTGATAGAGCCGCTTTTGCCGGAGTGGTTAAATCCTGCATGCCGATCTTGAGTTTCCACAACATGAGTAATGATGCACACTCTGCCACGTACCATTCTGAGATCCGGGGATGGTATGCAGATCGAGATTCACTCTAATCCCATATTTTCGTGCCCATTGAAGAACACGCAGGATGTAGCTGACGTCACCACGATCAGAGTATGAAAAAACGTTCATACAATGGTTCAGAAGCGCAGTACTCACGGCCAACAGACTTTCTCGAGGAAGGGCTCGAAGTCCCATGTCTCAATCGCCCAGAAAGGAATAGGTAAACGGATCCAATTCAATCCAGCTCCAGCGATTTCGGCGATGTCCTGCTCGGTCTACAAGCGTTATTCTGGCTCAAAGCTCAAAGAAGCTAAGCGAAATGTACTTACAATAAAGGTACTGTAATGAGTCTCTATCTGTTGGAGTCCACCGCTGGCTGTATCCGCCGCCATGAGCGTGCTCAGGGTCCACTCGTCAATTGCACCCGGATACTTCTCCCAAAGGGCGGGTGTAATGAAGGGTTCTAGAACAAAAAGCCCACCAATGTTGACACTATACATGGTCCGCATTCCACATATGAATGTATCCCAGATGTGACCAAATGAAACTAACCCGTAAATCTTGTCTACTCCCCAAGTCCAGCTAGAGTTAAGTGGAGGGGTCCATGAGTTAGGATAAGCGTCATTGTTGAAAGGGTCATCTGGGTTGTCCACCCCTGCAAATAACCAGTAAGAACGAAATGTTTGGCCAAGAGGAATATGACAACACTAGGCAGCCCTCTGGAATTTGCATCAGCAGAACATAGACCCTTTAACTGCACAAGAGACATATTAAATATCAATTGTGTAGCATCCGTAGATGGCACTGAAGAAGGTACACCAATTCATAACAACTCAACCGCAACCATAGCTGCAAGCCATAAATAAATGATAGAGCTTACAGATGCCTCCAAAGGGATTCAAGTAAGTGAATGTCGTGCCATCAGCCACTGTGATAAGGGAGCCGTTTCCTCCGGTCGTAGTTATTCCAGTTGGAGATGTGGAATTGCCGCTACCTGACCCACCTACAGAAGCTCCATTGGTACTATAATTGTGAGGTTTGATAACAACAAAGTATATTGGGAGAACGACAGCAACGACAACAACAGCAACGACGGTGAAAGCGATGGGCCAAAATAGAGGCCGCCTAAAGATGGATGGATTTTCCAACCCAGGCTCTGCTCTCGATTCTTGGCCGTAAGCTATGGTATCGCGTTTCTCATTCTCTTGCATTGATGGAGAGACATTATCTGACGATTCAGCGTACGAATCGCACGGGCTGGCAGCAGTTTCTGGAGCCGATGTCAGATAAGATGCTCTGGGAGGTTCTAGGGGTTGACCGAGGTTTAAAGGAGTGTTGGGCGCCGTCACAAATAGATCTGCAAGACGGTTGGGCCTCGAAGACAACATGGTAGGCGGACAGTAGCAGAGTACGAGTAAGAGACGCCAAGGACTCCGAGCGATGTCCCACGTAGGAGAACACCATCATCGAGATATATGTATAGTGTTCGTAGGACGGAACCCACGTTAGAATTTTTATAGACATGGCTAGATGTGGCTGCCAAGGGCGCTGATGATCTAGGCCTTCGGTCACCCCTATGAGCGATGCGTTGATGATCTAGATTTCAGTCAAGTTTGCCGATATGAAGAACTTATCAGTACTGAGTGACAGTGAAAGTCTTTATCTTTCGCAAGTCGTTATCCCACCTGTTCCAAATCCCCACTGTCACGCCCTGGTTCTTGTCACGTGTTCCGGGATGAGTGCTGCCAGGCCAGAATTCAGCAGAAGCAGAGTTCCGGGCTCAAAGGCACTGCGCCAGGTTTCGATAGATATCGCGGCGAGTAGCGGGAATGTGATCTTCCATATGCAGTCATTCCAAGTATCCAGCGTAAGCGTGGCGCCGTAAGTTGCATTGCATGGAAAAGGGTCTGGATGGCACCTACACGAACTTCGTGCCTAGCGTTAGTACAAAGACCCAGAACTTCCAGCAGCAGACACATCCACAGCCGGCAGCGTGCTATATTTAGGTTCCATTTCTGCATCCTTCCGCTTTGCCTGCACTTCCTATCTTCTAGTGCACTTTCGGAGGTCCTCGGTTCACCACTACCCTCCCAGGGTCAACAGACACAGGTTCCATTTCTGCATCCTTCCGCTTTGCCTGGATCGAATCCGACACTCGTCCAGAGAAGGCTTTCTGCGGCAGTAAGCGCAATGTTCGTATCGGCTTGTCGACCGAATTGTCCGAGAGTTTTGATGCAAAGCCGCAAGTCTTCAGGGGATAGTAACACAGACACGGAGTAACAGACAAGTTTGAGGGACTGATCTTCACCAGTGCTGTGTGACCGCGGTCGTTAACGTACCCAAGGGGCAGTGGTTTTTGACGCATCTCTTGAAGCAATAACGCGCTAATAGTAGAATCGACCGACTGAGATCTGGAGAGAGCATATGAAGTAGTGTGACCTGTGACATACGTAATTACCGTGCGGAGCAAGGTCACTTACAATATTGTTGCGTGATATGCGGATTCAAAACAACAACAAATAAAAACCTGTTATGGAAATCCAAAGAACCTAACACAGTGAAGAAATAGCAACGGCCCTCCGGGCATTCCAGGACCCTTTCCATTTATCGTTCTCGATGCATTATGTAAGTCACGTGCGGTCCATATGATTTCATCTGCGTAATCATATATCGGACTGACTAGTATTGCTATCAACTGTGAGTTTGTGCGTCCATTTCCCGCTGTTATCCCATCACTTTCCAGTCCCTCAAGCTGACATAAACATCAATGCACCACCATCAGGTGATTGACCCGAAAATGATAATGTCATATAAAGCTTTATCTGAACTAGCTTTTGCATAATATGTATCATAATTGTACTTGTCATGACAAAGCTTTGAATACCTGGAGTCACTACTGTAGTATTTCGTTCAATTTGACACACCCTTGTGACCGTGACATCTTTGGTGCTTTCGACATTTCGACAGATCCACCTGTGACCTGTGACACATCCTAAATTTTCGTCAGTCTTAATATCATTGGTCAGAACCATGCAGCCGGAGGTCCATCATGTTTACAAAATTTGTTAACCCTAAATGCAGTCTATTGTGAGGTGAGGGAATTGAGAATTCACAGCCTTTGCACGAATAGCGTACCTAGCGTGCGAAAATTGCTTCTGCTGTCACTCTCTGGATGGATTCAACAAATGCGCTTGTGACCCGTGACAGGTGCCAAATTTCGTTTTCGACAAGGGGGTATGTGACACGTGACTGTTGAATTGAACGAAATACTACAGTAAGTGGGATGAAACCTGCCAAATTTACAATGGTGATAGTCACATTACCAGCTCGCTGCCAAGATGGCACATATTACAACATCCATCAGCCGCGATAATGGAATATTGAGTTGCTGAGTGCCTCCATGGTCACCTATTTGAGTATCAGTGATAGTACACTATAATCGTGTCATATCCCGGTCAAGCCATGTAACCTCTGACAGGGTTTTCCTTCTCTGCAATATCTAAGTGAATGTTAACATCAGGTAAAGCTTTATATCTCCGGACTATTTCAGATAAACATTACCAACGGCCAAAATATGTGGAGTGACTATAGTGCAATACCATATTGTCGCGACATGATTACCACATACAAGCTGTGCTTCATATTACAACCTTGACAAGATCTCTCTCAGTGCTGATATTAGATATGGAGTTGTGACATTGGATTATGTTGCCCAGATTTATCAAGTACACAATGTAAGCTACGAATGGCAGCACGCTATCATCTTAGCCGATCATGATGAGATATGATTATGGCATGTAAGTTTAGCTCGTGATTGTATTCCATACATACTCTCTCTGAACGCCAGTAAAAGTTACAGTCTTCCAAGGCAAGACTGATTCAGATCAGAGCCGCCTTCAGTTCAAGGTTGCAGAGCAATGGCCACACATCACCATCTGTGAGCTTGCCACCAAGGTATGACTGTGACATGTAAGGCGAGAGTGCAAATCTAATCCTGATAAGCTCTTGAACAATGGTAGCATTAGCTAATGTCTTCGAAGGATAGACTATTCTGGGCCGAGACTGCATTGGGTTCAAGGTGCGGAGCAATGGCCATGCATTACTGTCCACTAGCTGGCCGCCAATGTATGATAATTACATGCAAGGTAAGAATGTCAATTTAATCTCAACAAGCTCTTAAAAATGGCAGCGTCAGCTAATGTCTTCAAAGTATAGACTATTCTGGTTTGGGACTACCTTGGGTTCCAGGCTGTGGAGCCATAACAATGTGTTACACTCCATTAGCTGGCAGCTGAACTATGGCCACCACGTTCCATTTATTCTTTTCGATTGCCCGAGCTTGAGAAAAACATTGACCACAGGTCGAGTGAACCATCAAAATGTCTTCAGCACGCTAGCCTGGTTACATGAGTCGACACAAACTGGCATTAGGTTGTATTTATATGACTACATAAAAAGACATGTTTATAGAAACTACAACAAATTCAAATCTGTAGCTTGTTTGGCTGCAAGTCGTTTGAGCCGAATCTTCAATAGGGCACTATTGGCGCTGATAGGTCGCTTGGAGGCAGAGGAAGTAGGGAAAACTTGGCTGGGTACGTGGAACATGAGTCCCATCAAAATGATGAAGAGTAAGAACAATACCGATTCCACCACGTCAGCAGCTCATTGACTTCCGTAGACTCGTCGGGGTCCTCGAAGAGATCAAGCAGGCTGTGGTAGAATGTCTCCGAATCTGTGGTCGTGTTGGTTCATGAAAACACTGAGGAAGAGCTTAGAGTGAATTGGACCTTCAGCCTTACATTAAATGAATTCAGTTGTAAAAGGCATGGCATTGACGAACCTGTGTTGCAATATAGGCCATCGATGCAATAGTGACCAAACTCATGCCATGGAGTTGAGCATTTCCGGATCGCGTGGCTTTTGGCTCTTTGTCAACCGAACTTGGGCACGTGAAAACGTGCTTATAAGCCTGATAATGTGAAATATAGCGAAAGGCTGTATGAAAATATGACCACTCACACATACAAGTAAACGGCTCCTAAGAAGACCACACCATGGGTCATTGGCATTGTAAGTATAATGGGCGTACAAAAAAATGGGCCATTGATCCCCACAAACTGACATTTCACTGCTTCGGAGATTCTCTCTTGTCCTGTTTATGATGAAGTGCAAATTAGTTGTCAACTCCGCTGACGCAAGTAATTCAAACACTTACTCTGGGTTGTTCCAATCCAGCCCAGCGGGACAAAGCAGTGATCCTGTAGGTTGATGATTGAATCCGCAGTCAATTTTTGAATTTCTATGTAGAGGAGGCTGGATTGCTGCTCCTTTTGGGGCAATCCAATCAAGAACTGCAGATTTTAACATTTTCGTGTCGTCACCTTGGGCACCTGCGGCTCCCTTACTGACCTATAAATTGTAAGTATGAACTCCGGCTACACAAAAAACAACGCACCAATTCTCCAACATGAATGATTTCCTCAGATCCATTTTGTAGTCGCCCTAAAAGTCCAGGATAGGAATCTAAAAGCTGTTTGAAAACATGATGTTCCCGTTGCTCACTGCGAGATACGTCAGTTAAGAAGCAAGCAAACAGAAATGATATTATTTTTACTCAGCAGACAAGTCCTCTAGTGGGGTATCTTCCATTTGCTCCAATCGGAGGATACCGTTAGTAAGAAGAGAAGGATAATTGCACAACACGAATACAGTTCGGCCAAAGTGCCGCCCATGGGAGATAAGAGGATTGGACGTCGAGCTGTGGGACAAGATGAGTCTGCAAACATGTGACACACATTGGGGACAGCCTATGCTTTTTTGCGTGGCCCCATCTGGAGGGCTGACACAGTGCATTTGGTCAGAATGCTGGAAGTAGAATCCTGGATGGTCATGCGAGCTGGGGAGGAAGAAAAGGAAGTACATGATTCGCACATACTGGAACCCAGCTTTTATCCCCAGCATCCCGTTATGTGAGATTCTAGGTGACTGGCGTACCTGATGGCGGCCAAGTGATGGTCACTAAGCACAGGCTGTGGTGGCTGGGGGACAAGATCGGAATTAAATTGATGGCGACTAATTCCATAGCTTAAAAAAGAACTGACACGTTATCAAAAAGAATAGATATTGCAACTTCTTGTGCAGCTTGCCATTAGACAATAACGCTGCCTTTGTTCAACCCGAAGATGCAACAATCTTTGAGTGAGAGTCGAACCCTCAATCTGTCTGGACATGTTATCAGCTTGAACCTCTGGTAACTGACGAACCATATGAAACACAGTTTACTAATGTCATTTATTAGTATTGAAATAGTAGGCAATGCCAACCAAAGGGACGAGCCTATAGAACTCACCAGTTTAAGGTCTGTGAACCACCATCAATCATTCCCAAATCTCACTACAGAACAGAGGAGCAGATGTCGTCAAAAATTCGCCAGCAGCGGAAAACAACAAGGCTCCCCTCATTCTCCCTAACCACGGCCGTAAAGCGAGCGAGGCAGAGTCCATAGCCAAACTCAAGGAACAACCACAACATGCAGAATTGTGCTGCTCAAGACTGGAGGAACTGTACCAAACATACAGATTGCATTGGCTAGAGGAATGTTACCGTGCCAGAATCTTGGAGAAATACGCACCAAGTGGAATCAGTACATACTCTCCTCACCAAATCGCATGGAATGCCCCTTCTCCCACCCAAAGTATGTCCTACACATACTCCCTTGAAATAAACCGACCATGCACAGGTGACGGCGACAATGAGGTCGAAGACCAGGAGTTAACTCTGAAGTCGTTTTGAAACAAGTAAAATGATTGTCGCAGCGCAGGGAATGGTCGAAAAACCTTGGCGTATTGATAAAGCTGCAGTTACGATAGCATGCAGTAAAGCTTTGTACCCCGAGTAGTTCGTTGATCTGCCGTAAACTGATGTCATATGCAAAAGTTGAGCTTTACGAGCATCAATGTGATTTTGGTGCCTGTTACCACTGGAAAAAACTGCACAAACCCAATGACGCCTGCATGAGGGGTAGCCAATCACAAAAAAACAGAATAAGACAATTGATCGCATCTATGTAAATCACTATAACTACCCTTCAGGTCCTGACTTCAAGTGGGATTTGTGAGATGCAAGTATATATGCACCAATGCATTCCATTCCAAATCTGTGGTACTCGCAGAATGTCCTCCACATTTTCCAGACAAATATATCACTGCGGCTGTGCCCTAGCCAGGCCTGGGCCATAACTGATGAACACCATTATAAGTAAGGAACCTACCACAATGCTGATCGTAACAAAGCATGAAACTACTAAGGGTGTCGATGGCTTGAAGTCAATTGAGACACCTCCCAAGAATCCAAGGATGGAACCTGACACACTGATGATAATTCTATGAGCAATAGTAGTCAGAATCAAAATCTGATTATCTCAGGACACAAAAACAAGTCGGTATGCTTGTGATGACGATGAGCATTATCGCCCTCTTCCGCAAGTAATATGCCTATTCAGTTGGCAATGTCAGACTTGAATTTGAGATGTGTGAAAATAATCTAACCGCGAAGTCAAAAGATCTCATTCTCTCACAAAAGTGCTGCACCATCATGCCCGCGAAAATGCAACCGACACCCAAAAGGAAGGAGCAGGAGCACAGCGTCTGTGCAATGGCTGTTGTGCCTAAGCCTGGAATGGCAAGGATGGCGATATACAAGGCCATGGAGACACCTGCCTGTCAAAGTAACTGAATGGAGGTTTTCTCATTTGCGACACAGATAAAGTACTTACTAGGGTGATTTGGTTTTTAGTTTGACTGCTGAAATCATCGATGAACGTCTGTACTTCCACCCCATTGATGAATCGACAGAAGTACTCCTGATGCGTTCGATAGTGATTGGCATACATAGAACTGTAGCTGCAATGTTGGCCATCCAAGACAGAAATTTGTGCTTTCTAGGCCTCTCTCTCACTGTGTGCGTTCGAATGAGCTGAGCTTCAGGTTGATTGTGTCGGTTCAGATACTGGTGGTGCCCTGTATTGCAGGCTTGAACAATGAACAGGTAGTTTACAAAAAGGCGACATACGAAGGATATACAAAATCCTGCCTGTCGTTGAAGAGATCAGTGTTTCAACACGTGGTTTTGAGATGACCATGCACAACAGAATATGATGCTGGTTTCTGGTATTAAGTCATGCTCTACGAGGTCTTCTGTTTTTCTGTCACTGGGATGCTGTGGAAGATGGAGACAAGGGCACATACCAATATTGGCCAGTTGTGTGATAATTAGACTCATGTTGTCCAAAGTCCAGAATATTGATGCAGCCGTGGATTGACTCAAAATTGTTGCTTCTGTTATGTTGCTCAGATCATTCTGGACATCAATGGAATGGCATAGCGCTTACCACCAAGATAGCAAATAACTTCTCTCCTTATGCCTCTCACTTCGGACATTACCATTTGGAAGTTGTGGCAAAAGAACTCAAAGTGCTTCCTGCCAATCATTGAGAATGACGAATTGTGAGGTCTTTTGTTTAACTGCTCACCAATATTGAGCTTCAAGTTCGAGTTCTACATGATCATAAGCAAGCTCGGGTACAAGTAAAAGCGATCGTCAAAGGGAAATGTACTCTTATGACCCCATTCGCTTGGCTTGATACACTCTCGAAAGAGAATGACACCATTCAAGTCTTCTAACCAAGCAATGGTGCGGCGGTCGGGGACCACATAGTAATATTGAAATTTTCGTTCTCCTAAGAACAAAGCCAGCTGAACAACCAGCACCCAGCTGTCTTCTTTTGCCGAGGCTCATGATGCATCAATGAAATCATCAAGCATCTGTAAATATTGGTAGTTCCTCAGGTTCACCAATGTGTACGTGTTCTGATATGAATAAAGTTAATGAATGACTTCTACGAGCGATGCGGCTTACCTTGTTAGTATTATAGTAATATGTCCCGCCTAACAGGTGAACCAACTCTTGCCAATCTCCAAAAATTGCGGGCCTGTTGATGGGTTTAAAATAGTTACTGGCAGAAAGGGGGCAACCAACTGGGGCTCATGGATTGCTCTCTTAGGGACCAAAGTATCTTCAGGTGCATCGTTTGCACTATATACAGAAAACCTTAGTTCTAACTAAAATTCATAATATCATTATGGTTCAGACTTACAGCGATACTGCTTCGGCGTACCGGGGTAGTTGTGTCGGCCAGATACCGATACCATGTTGAGACAGCCCTGCCACTGCCTGCGGTTGAGGGTTCAATGTTGCCTGAAGTATGGTAACATCCTGAATACCGCAGGGTTAGAATGCGCACCACAACTGAACATACCAACATAGATTTTCTAACTTGCAAACTTGTGAGGAGGTGTTGTGCTACAATCAGTCTTGGCACAATTAGTGGTACTAGTAAGTGGCGATGATGATGGCAGCACAGAGAGAGATATGATTACGTAACTCAATGAATCGCGCACTGTTTGTAGTGAATGAGTATGAAGCACAAACAAGCATAAACAATTAAGTACTATCTCGATCAATCAATTGTTATCCGATCCTCTGAATCGAATATAGATACTCTCCGAGTCTGTATTCGGAATCAGTACAAAGTGCACCTGCAAGGAACCATGATATCATTGCGAACCGATTACGTAGGAATATCATAGTAATAGTGAACAAAATTTAGACTACCCCTGTTCGACATGGTACTTTGCTGTACTATCATAAGTATGGCTGCATTCTACACTATGGTATTGATGTGTGGTATAGTATGTTCTAGTGGTACTACTGTTGTATAGTTATTATAAGATTATGTGTGCTATGCTCTATGTGATTAATGAAAGATGCATGCCACTGTAACTCGTGTGGTAGATCGGACAAGTGCTGTGTACTACTTTGATGCATGGTGACGCAGGGTATCGTATTCTGAGCATTCCTAGTAGTATGTAGCAAATCTATTAACTCATCTCTAGGATACATTAGTGTTGTTTTGAGTGATCCAACAAAGCACTTACCCTTTGCATCGCCAATCTCAAGCATTGCGCCACGCAAGTGAAGCCGTCAGCACACAGTTTTCTCATTTTCTCACATAGCGTTTGGCGCGGACGAGTCGGTGTGGCAGCCACCTCAAGTCCTGAAGTTAGGCCCGTATCGGTAACACAGTATTAAATGCTTACCATGTTTGCCTCCAACATTTGCAATTGCGTCTGTCGAATGTCAGATGGTGCTACACTGCATGCATGCCACACTTACAAGTCCGTCATCGCCGAGTTGAGGGCTGTAGATGACACGAGACATCGTTTAGTCTAACTAGTAGTAACATGAATATGAAGTAGTAGATGCAATCGGGAGATGTTGCCTCACCTAAGTACCAATGTTCCTTATTTGGCCTTATAGGTTGAAGTTGAGTGTATCTGTGCGATGATTGTGTATCAATAATGCACATCAAACACAGATAAATAAGTCAAGGTGATCTTTGCATTTACCGCATCAACTTGAATAATAAAATTTGTTAGGAGTACACCGAGAACCTGATCAATATTGCGGGATTTTGTAGAAGCTACAGTGTCTTACAATGTTGGTGGTACAGATTGGTACATAGAAAAAGCATATAAAGATACGTGCACTTGTTGAACATTGTGATGTGGTCTATCTGGTAGTAGATGTATTACCACATGAAGAGAAAAAAATGCACCCTGACTGTCCGGGATCTGTATCTGGACTGCAAAAAATGCAAAAAATCACCATGAGGCATTGGAAGCAGAGCAGTCATCGCTTGATTCATCATTCATGTACTCCTTGTAGAGATGCACTTCCTCCGGTAGAAGTGGTGGGAGAGTTGGGCGTGGGGGTGAAGGTAACTCTGCAATGATATTAGAATTTAAAGATAACGCAGTGATAATATAAGCCCACCGCTATCAGAATAGTTAGACACAGGGGCATTTTCAATGGCCAGTGCACAAGCTTCTGCCTCAGCTTGGGCCCTGCACAACTTTGCTCGTAAGAAAATTAGTTCCAACTGGGCATTGCGATGATGGGTATGGTAGCCATCAATGTCAAGGTATGATGCCATCAGTCTCGCCTGAGTAGCTAGTTCCACTTTTCGTGCCTCATCGAAGGCCTCTTGGACACTAGTGGTGACCCATGTGCTCAGCAGGCGGAAGGGAGGATCATTAACTTCAAAGATACCGTAAGAGCAGCCAAAAAGATAGGTGATAGTACTGACCTTCACAGTGAACGATGTTTGTTGTTCTAGCGGTGTATAAGTGAATTGCTCAGCAGCCGAAAGACTAGAGCTGTTTGGGAGTGAGTTATTTTTGATAATGGGGTCGGTATTTTGTCTCCACAACCAAGCTTCACACTTGTTTCGCGCAGCTGCTGAATATGTCACAGCAGGTTTGACAATGCATCTCGAGGTCACTAAGAAAGGGGTGGTGTCATGGAGAACTGGGATTGTAACAGGGCACATTGCTAAGTAGCAAATTATCAGACCACTGATTTGCTTGCTGAAGTCAAAGTCTCTTATGCATCATCCAGCCCTGCTCCAGGTGATCAATGGCCTGGCTGCACAAAGATACTTCCAGCTGACATCAGTCCCTCTTTCCTTCCATGAATTCTCACTCTATAATCACACGTCTCATACAATCCTCAGCAGGATTTCGTAACGACTCCTCCCTCTGCACTTCCAACATCCGTTCCCCAACTATTTGCCAAATATCACCGATATACATTCGGCCTTTGAGCAAGAAGTGCAGGAGATATAATTCAGTGCGGAGCTGTATAACAAACATTGATAAGTTCAAAATATGAAAAAAGATGCTTTAATAATATTGACTGACCTTTTCTGTTGGTATGAGTTTTATGAAGAAATCCAGCCATCTAGGACTGGGTAGTGCATTGGAGAGTTCAAACATGCCAACTTGAGTAGCCGAGGAGTTGAACAGCGGAAGACATGAGGGAATCGACATTATAAATGACAGTTGAGAGTAATGAGAGTAATAAGTTTGTTGTATTATCTCATTCCCATTTGTACTGAATCACGGTGGCAATTGAATGCTGAAATGATTTCAATAGGAACCGACAGCTGGCCATCAAAATGCCTGGCCGTCCAAAGATAGCTAGCCGTATCAAGATAGCTGGCCATCAAAATTACTTCCTGACCATCGGAAAATTACTGATTACGGGTCACATGGCAAGATAGCACTGGCAAGGGTAAAAGTGCATTGAACGCTGATGAGACATACTTATTGAAGCAAATACATGGCATGAACTCACTAAGCAATTATCGTCTATGATCTCTATGCCTTTTATAGACTATCGATGGGACTCACGGTCAGAGGATGCAGACTCTACTAGTAGTGAGACTGTTGAATATGTGGGGGACATTTTGGTACTTACACAGTACTAGAATTTGCGTTTGTCGCAGAGGTGCAATCAAAGACCTCTGGTTCTGTAGTTGGCAACAGCTACAGCATCCCCATACCTTCAAAATTGTTTGCTATTTGAGTATATCCGAGTCAGCACATTCCCAACATTCTGACCGGCATCTACAGTAAAGTGCTTCATCTGACCTGGAATATGACCTCATCGTCGTTTGAACCTTGCTGATGCGGCTGTTGATAGGTATAGCTAAGTAACAGAAAAAAAGGTTTGTTTTGAACACATACGAGCAACTATTCATAGTGTTATCCATCAATGTAGATTACAGCCTCATGAAGTATGACCTGTGTATGGTCACAGCCTTGAAAGAAAGTGGAAGCATGAATTGTGCATAGGGGACCTCCAATTCAGGAGCGGTCATGACAACTATGTCCCTAATATCACTCATGTTCCTCGGCCGCTTCACTCCATTTACCATCATAGTCCTGGGTTCTTGGCTCTTGGGGTCGATAACTAAGACATTTTTCTCTCTGAATGTATATCACAATGAGCAAGGCCAACAGTGGGAGAAAGACACTGACCACAGGTAGGGGAGCTTCTTGGCCACCGTGAAGAAGGCGTGGAAGCGCTCGGGGTGTGCATACATGTCGTCCAGTGTGATCATGATGATGGGATATATGTCAAACGATTTCAACCTAGGGTTGTTCGGGTTCAACGGCAAGGGCAGAGTAAATGCTTGATAGATCTAATACAGGCAGTACAACTTTCAGCATCTCTGAGTAAGGATGGAGAGAGTTAAAGCTCACCAGAGTTGTCAGTACGCCCACAATACCCTTTCCCAGAAAACCTGTCAAGGTTTGGATGGCTTCGGAATATAAATCGGCTAATCTTGCGCATCCTCCAGCTAACACAGCAATGAGTCGAAATAATGAATGCCACAGTATCTCCTTGAAACCTTGAGTGTTGATGAGACTGGTGATCGCTTCTTGGATCTGAAAGACGAAAAGTTTAAGCCCGTATTAAGTGATCTCAAATGCCTTACCATTTCTTGGTTACCCAAATTGAATAAGTCAATTAAGTGGAGGATTTTTGAGGCTTGGTTGTCCGCATTAGACGCAAACCCAGCATATGATGTCATACCGCTTTTAACAACTTTCCTTAGTTCAGAAGTAAAATCAATGAAAAAATCCAAGAACTGTCCATAACATTTAATAGTGAGTCAAGGGAGAGCATTAGAGCAAGCATACTCTTTCGCACAAATACCCCCATCCCACAGTGGTCTCGCTCCCAGCATCGTTGAGTACCATTATTGATCACATCATTAGTTATGACATTTAGAGTTAGAGGCGAACACTCATATGGCTCATCACATAATTGCTCATATATCTGAAGATCGAGATGGAGGGCTCTTAAGAAGCTGGTGGTTATCAACCACCTAGAATCTGCCTCATGTATTGCGAATGGGTTGGTGGGTAACCCAACCAATAGATGCCCCACATAAAGCAATTTTCCCAGCCTGATTGGGCCATCCCAAGGTGAGTTCACCAACGCGTTTTTCAGCGACTTCTTCTGGCATGTGTCAAACGGATCTTCTCTGAATGTCTGTCTCCAATGGAGCTCTTCGTGGATATGAATGGCGGGCTGATGATCAGCGAAGATCATGTCATTGGATTGGCTACTATTATCCTCTGAAGCAGGTGTGTGCATGACATCTGAAGATGTGGTGGTGGGATCTACCGTGATAGTTTCATAGTCAAAATCTATAGGCAGCTGGAAAGAGAACAAGTCCAGGTCCTGCCACAATAGTGGTAAGAGAAGGTCGATGGAGGCGAGAGGGGTGGGAGGTGGGAACCCCTCTGGGAACGTTGCAGGGTGGAACGGAATCTCGTGTAGGTTGTCGAGCTATGTATGCAGGGTGATGAGTCTGATGATATACTAGCACTGGAAAGGGTACTCACTGACCACATGGGACAGAGTAGCCCATGTGGACTGGCCCCGCAAAGCTGTGTGTTAATTTCTTGGAGGAATACAGCACCATTATGCTAATATGTTCGGCCGATCAAAGGTGATCCGGTGGTATACAGAGCACTCACCTCTATCTGATAAATCGAATCTTGCCTAGTACTATTCCCGCTAGACAGAAGTCCAACATGCTTTATGATCTCATGGGATGGGTCTATGAGATTGTAATATTGCGCAGGCCACTATAAATGAACATGATGAGATGAAAAAATAACTGCGAAGGATTATAACCTCACATAGATCAGTGAGAGTTGATAGTCATGGGCGGCATATCCTATGAATATGTATCGACCAATAAGGCTATGGAATGGCTGAAAAAAGTTAGTAGGTGTCGCAATCAATCGGTGATAGCGAACCTCTTCAACCCACAGAAGGCCTCATCAGCGATAGCTTGGATGATACATGGTGAAAATTGTACTTACCCTAAGAGGCACAAGTCTTGACACTCAGCTTGATGACTGACATCCTGAGTTCATGTAGACATAAATTGGACTGGCTGTAGCCTGAGCAGGTTGAAGCAAAGCTGACAATTGCATCTTGGACAAGAAGCTGCAGAAAACAGCAGTGAATGTGATATCATTAAGTATTTAGACATAAATTTTTCCGCCATCCACTTCATTTGGCTATTAGACATTGCGATGGCGTGTCAAGGTTCAGCCAGGGCATGCCAGGCATTACCAACGCGGCAAAGAAGCAAAATAAGCGGTGAATAACGGCACGCCAAAAAGGAGCATGGGCGGATCTTGAACATGCCAGGGAGAAGCAAGAATATGTCGCAATGCCCTGGAGAGCAGTGGTAGCGATGAAAGATGTATATTAATTTTCATAATCAAAAGTATGACCAGTTGTGAACATCTCATCTAGCGCATCAATCATCGACTCTGTGCTGGCATTGAGACCACTATTAAAAAATCGAGCTCCTCTGCACCAGCATGATCTTCCTCATCCTCTTCATCAGCAAGAGCTTGCCACTGAGTAGCTTTCCTGAGGCTTCCTCTGGCTTCCAAGTGTTCATCTACCATCTGCGCCGGAGTCCGTGCACTAATTGGGCTACTAGGTGTCTCTACGACTCTTACATTGTGAGAGTATAAGTGGCCCACCCCAAGGCCGTAATGAAAACGGATCATGGTGTCACGATCGACAAAGCTTGTGCTGCAGTATTAGTGATCACGGTGATAACAGAAACTAAGTGAATCCACCTGTTGATGTAGTACTCTAACCAATCATGCCTATCCCCTGCAAGAGGGGAAACTCCACTTTCACCTGAATTCCGCTGGCCTCGAGCAAAGGCCGGTACAATATGACATGCCCTAAGTACGGCTCTTGGGTCCATGAAACCGAAAGCATCCTGGCTTTTGAGAGGCCGGAAATGAACATGGCCCAGAGTGCGAGTGTCCCATGTGTGACTTTGTGTGCATTCATACCACCAAACGAAAAGAAATTCCATTCACTGAGATTCATATACATTTGCAGTGCACACGACGTTAACGTGATGAATACTGATGACTTTAGTGAAAAGGAAGTCGCCACCGTGTCCACCATCATTGTGATCGTATTTGAGCAACATAATGTTGCAGTGAGGAGTCTTAGGATTGATGATGTCCTGAGCCCGTCGGACATCATAAGTGGTGTAGTTAAATCTGGCGAGGTTGTGATAATAAATTCAGTCGCGCTCGAAAAAAAATAGAATTATGTTGTTTGACACGGGTTGATGTCTGCACGGGCAATTCAGGGGTTTCCAGTTCGAGGCGATTGAAGATATGTTCTTTCAATCGAGGCAGGAAATCCTGAACGACATGTCAGAATGATTGACAATTATTTAATCATAAACATTGTTTACCTTGATGGCAGGATCTCCTGCGTGATTGCGGAGGTATTGACCCAACCCGTTGTACAGCTTCTCGCTTTGGCCTATGTGATAATGTAGTTGGGGGTCGCTCACTGATTCATGTACGTCTGCATGAGGGACTTGATGTGCTTGCCATTGCTTAATGCAGCGCAAGCGTGCCTCACGGCACTCAATCTGGGTTAGTTGGCGAACAAAGGCCCACCGATCAGTACAGCTATATCTGCTTTTCGGTGTTCGATGTTCTAACTCTCCCTGGCAGAAAGTGAGTTGTGTAATGGATTGACAGTAAGCACCGACTTACTGGTTCAGTGCTGTATGAATCTGTTGTGCCGAAGTGACAGATGGAGGCGACATAATCACCAAGTGCATGAAATTTGTAAGTATTGAAATTAAACGACTTCTTTCTTTGTGGTTCCTTTGGAACAGGTCCATCCTGTGGCCCTGGACACACTGTTTCTTTCCCTTTGGCACTGATATCTTTGTGAGTTTTTTCATTTGCCCTGACTTTCTCGGCCTGTTTTGCCGCATCCTTCGCCTGCCGGCAAGATCGTGCAGCAATTTCACAGTCAAGCTCCTGGGTTTCATATGAAGGGCAGACTTTTTCCTTGAACAGACGAAACTGTGCCCCAAGATCAGTCATCTGTTGGTCAAGGATATCCAAGGTTAAGTCGGAATGCATACGAAGCTTTGCAAGGCCGTGCCAGTGTGACATGACAAAAAGGAGATCAATCACAACTTTGTTATGATCAGCAGGAAGAAGCCCGTCGAAGACTGGAATAGAGCACTCAGGCAAGATTAGTTTACAATGACATATGAGAATTGTTCTGAAGGCATACTCGTAAAAGATCTTCGAAATTTCATGCAGCCATGTGCGACATGTTTGAAGAGTTTGAAGAAAGCCGTCTAATGGTCGCTGGTCCAAATGGGGGGACCTGCCTATACCTGTTGCAAATGAGTGTTAGCCTGCCAAGACATCATCAGATAGATATTCGGCAAACCTCCTGTCAAGTTCATGGACTAGGTCCTTGCTCAATGTGGTAAGAATTCTCAGTAAATGAATGAGAAGTATGCGCCACACTCCAAGCTCAAACTCATGCAGAAGGTCAACGACAAGCACAATAAATACATTGAATCCAAATGGACTAAGGCGGTCAGACAATGCGTTCTAATCAAGGGTTATTATGGGCAGGAAAGATACTGAGAGTCGCACTCACGGATGTCGGTACCCACAAATCAGGTTTTAGAAGTGACTCGACCACGGTACTGTACACCATAATGTTTATCATAAATATGGGAGTGTGCGGTAGCAACCAGCTGGCGCCTCGATGTTTTGGAATGCACGAGAGTCATGCACTGTTGCCTGTCATAACTTGTGCCCATTTGGTGAAGCCTTGTTGTTGGTATGAGACAGCGTGAACAAGGACCACCTCCCAGCTGCTGGATAGTAGCAATGAGGACCCTGGCTAATGTGAGTTTTTATATTACAGGAAACATTCTAGACTCACTTTTCAGGATAGTCTGCAGAATAAGTAAATATCCAGGGGTAAAATCTGCGTTTGACACCGTTGTAACAGAGAATTATGATACCATGTTCATACGCCTCCAAAAATTCATCGTCAAGTAAAACACTCCATTGAGCTTGAAATAATTCACGATGACAATGTGTTGTACAATCGCAGCCAATCCCCTTGCCTTCAGTGTAAGTACCTGCAAAATCTTTGAACGAGTTGGGAAGCTGCTGAGACTGTGAGTTTTCCCAAGTAGTAGTACAATTCAGAATAATCATCATACCTTTTGAAAGTATGCCACATGATTACTCAAATAACAAGTTGGTCTACAAACAACGGTACTTTGATTCATTTCCAAAGTACATGTATACCAGCCAAAGTTTTGCGTTACCAAATGTCGTAAGCTGCGTGGCATCCAACCAGAACATAAGTGCAGTGACAACATGCGGTAAATTACAACTTCGCTCTCCAGGAGATTCTTGAAGAGCTCGGTGCGCATCCATGAAGGCTGGTGACGTGTACAATTTGCCCTGGATGTTAACTTCACATGGAAGATGAGGGTAGCTCCATTGCAGCTGATAGGGCTCGTAATGAAAATGTTCATCATCGTGGGCATTTGCAAGCTTTTCCCGAATGACAGATACGAGAGACCGATGATAGAGGTCTGCTGCAACATAAGGTCGAGGACCCGGCTGAGCTGTGGTGCGAGAAAAAGGGACATCGATGGCTACTTTAGTTTTAAGCCAACCAGCATCTTCATCTTCCCATTCGTCTCCCTCGTCGTCAATACTCGATCCTAATTGAGAATTGATTTTATCCCAGTGCGTATGCTGCACATCGCGAGGATCGTAATCCGGACTGCCAACATCAAGCAAATTCCTGAAACTCTGATGGGACTTCTGTACACCACCATTCCAATACCAATGACCAAGCTTGAAAGAAGACTCATTGGGGTGCGGGTGATAAAGATTATCATGAGGTGTGACAGGGCTATCTCTGAGAGATTCTGGAGTAACAGTGGGGATAAAACTAATATCCTGGAGCATTGTGGCCTCTTCTGGGTCGTGACAAGGGGGGGTAGAAGAGAAGAACTGATGTGCTAGGCTGAAAATGTTCCTTGCGGTATGGAAAGGAGCAGCAGACAATGTACAAGCTCTAGCAGGCACGTTAGAGGAATGTGCAGATAAGACAGATTCAGGTTGTTGGGTAGTGTAGTTTGGAACACTCGGGGGAGGCTGCGGGAGCACATCTTCATACTGTCTATAGTGAATTGGTAAGGGAATGCCAATACACCAACGTCTGCACTGCGCCAATGACAAACCCTCGTCTACTTCCATAGAGGAAGTGTCAAGATTGGGATTGGATGGTGGGATGTGCGTATCGGCTTGCAATGACAAACCTGCACATGACTCCAACGGATGTGCTGCCAGCAGAGTTTGGCAGAACTCTATGTTCAATGAGTTGTTGGCCTGTTTGGAAGACAATGGCGGGGCCTATGGAGAGTGGGGCTGTGTGCTCGAAGACATCATGCTCGCGCGCACATGCTGCCTGCCATCGTTGAGATGCAGTTTGGTCCATTTCCCAGAGCCTAGGAGTTCTTTTGCTCTTGATAAAGCACAAAACAAGTGATTCTTGCCCTTTGTGCAAGAGTGTTGATGCTTTGTATAGGTGCTTGCTTGAGAGAACTGATGCAAGCAAGTGCATTGGAACAGTCTTTGCGACAGATCAGGCAGACTCATCAAGGAACTATGGAGATGGGTAGATACAATTGAGCTCAACAGTAAAAACCTATGAAAGGATCGAACTTGCCATTTTCATCCAATGTCATAACCCAGGCACTCTGAGTGATGGCCAGCTCGATCACCTGAATCGCCTCCATGGGAGTTCCCACGGACCAAATTCCTGCCAGGTAGGGCACTGGCGTACCTGATGGCAGTAAATCAGCCATGATTCGAATATTTGCAATAGTTGGAATGCAATGGTGAACTGAAGCGAACTGACGAGTAGTTATATAAAACATTGGATTTGGAGTGTAATATTGTATCCTTACTCTGACATGTCCGCCCCGTCTTCTCCATCATCTGAATGTTCAAGGCTCAAATGCCCGGAATTTGTAGCCGACCCCAATGTCGTGAAGATGCTGGTAAATATCATCACTGCCCGCCATGGCATACTCCATTACCATGCCCAAACAAGAGAACTTGCAACATATCAATGGTAAATAAGTTGTTCTCATAGAGAAGTGTTCTTCCCTCACATATAAACCTCCACTACAGGCCAACCAACCAATATGGGCGAAAAATCCACCCTTCATGATTTGAGGCTTATCATGAAAGGCATGTATTTCGCTACCTGTGTTGCCTTTGCGCCACGGGCAGCAGATATGTCAAGGCATCGATATGTCAATGCACTAGAGGGATCTACCCAGGGCAGTACTTTGCCGAGTGCACAACAAGTTCTTGCGGTTACATGCGTAAATGGACTTCCTTGCATCAAGGCTATGCACTCACATGATGCTCAATTTAGTGAATATAGAGAAATTTTTTGGAAGAGCTTGCATACCTGCAGTTTTCTATCCTTGGAAAAGTACTTGTTCAAGATTATGCATGTCCTTGTATGACCAACCAGTCTACGCACTTCTGTCGTATGATTAGAATCATACCCTAAGCTGATCCTACAACACTGGGGTGTAAATATGATAGAACGACCAGATAATCGCAGCACTTACATATATATGACATGTCTTGATTATCCTACAACTTACATAATTTTGCACTGTTGGTTTTATGATGTGATAAATGCTTCAGTCAATACACAATGGTAGAAGAAATTATGGCCTCACCTAGCCTCAAGATCTCATCCTTATTGTGTTCAAATGGGTAGGGGTTATTACGATTGTAACTCGTGTATCATATATCATATGAGTATGTAAACTACTAGAGAACATCCATCTTCGCTAAGTACTTTATGTAAAGTGATGGGACAACATCATATCGATAAGATGGTGAAAACTGGACATTGTGAAGCATTGGGGTTTATATAATGAATGACATGATGAATTCAAACTCCGTTGGCAGCACCCAAAAGGCTTCAATAGACGTCACATACAAACACGCACAGCATGACATAGTGGATGCAATAGCACCCAATTCCGGCGTGCTTAATACAGATAGATACTAAGTACTGCCTACAGTAACTTGGACGGCTGTAGAAAAGCGAAATATTATATACATAGAGCCTATCATCTCGTGCGTTGAGAAGGTTCAACTAGACATATGTGGTCGAACCGCAGAGTTATAACATCCTTAGCTGTCAGCCTGATCTCAGCAACACTTTTGCCGGAGTAACACCTCGTTACAGTTAAGACACGCCCGCGATGATCTCCATCCAGAACAAGGACTTCTTGTTGTTTCTTGCATGGAGGAGCCAGGCTCAAATCCTTGGAGGGGATGTGATAGTGTACGATTTGAGCGCCTGCACTGTTAGATGTGCAAAATGCTGCGATGAAACCCTCCAGTGCGGGTCCATTGTCACCACAGAAGGGATCAGGACAAGCAGTTGATACAAATCGTTTGTATAACCTGCCTCCCGAGAAACTCAGTGAGACCTTCAACACTGCGTGGTATGTCGAAAACGTCGAAGCAAACTCCTTGGTCATCAACCAAGGTAGCAAGCCTGTAATGGAATAAGCAAAGTTCTTATGCCTCCATTGAGGACTTACCCATGTCTTGAGAATTCTCATGTATGTTATTGATGCTATCCTGCAGATCAACAGCCCAGGGGTCGGATGTTGATGAAATTGGATTAACAGGGTCGTGCACCATATCAATATTGTCAATGCTCACCGACCAGCTGGACCATACGTTAGATGATGACGGGATCGGATCTGCGATAGAAACTGAAGAGCTGGCAGGAACTTTTTCCACAGGTGGGGTGGTGCTTTGAGGGGGCAGCGCCAAGTAAGATTTATGACGCATTTCACAAAATGAAGCTAACTCAGGGCCTTCGAGTATTGCACCGTTTAACCTTATTCCATACCTGAATAACCATCAAGCTTTACGTCACCACAAAAAATGACCACCGCTCACCTGGTAGCAACATTGTGAAGTTTAAGGATCATGCGCTGCTGCCCATGCACAGCAATGGTGCAAGTTTTGAGGGTGAGATCGTACAGTGTGGCTCGGTACCCCTTCTGGTCACCCCCAATAATGAAAACTTCTTGGCCAATATCCATTTTAAAGGAATCCAAGTTGATGTTGCGTATTTTCTCCACGAATTTGATTTGTACACCAATCTATCATAAGTCAGAGATGTTGGAATCGAGGTGAATAATACTTACGAGGGAGAAGTCAATGTCAGATATCAGGGTCAAGCGACCATTAGGAAAGTCAATGTTTGTCACGACTCCTTTCCCCTGATACTCTGGTCCACGGAGTACATTCACAACGTCTCCAGGCCTGATATCATAACCCCTTTCCTTGGTGTACTGGACCGTCTTGACGAGGTGTGTTCGTTGAACACATACTGCAGGAACACAAATACTTGACAGTGTGCCAGACACTGTCAGTGTTGTATCCTGGAACCACAAATGGGTTCCTCCCTTAGGAAACCATTGCACAATGCCGCGTTTCCCTATCTGCTCTCCCACAAGGACTTCTATCATGTCCCCAATTTCAATAGACTCGGAGTCGAGGGGGGGGGTCGAAATATTGCTGTGTCAGTAGCTGTGGTTGTAGGGTATAACTCAGAGGACAATGATCTACGTAGAACTTCGAAACCTCCACCTATGTATGTAGTATTAGTGCGTGCTGCAAATTTTTCAGTTTACAGAAATTATTTACCTCTTCTTTGGACACTGCTTGACATATGCGAAATATATCATTACATATTTGAAGGATATACCCTTCTAAACCCAAATATGAGCCTGCTACTACTCTAACAGTGTCACCAACCTGAAAGACTCACTCGACATCCTGGAGTCGAAAATCAATGGTTTTTGGACATTCGTCGACAGAGAATTCCAAGCCCACGGAACCAAAAGCATGGTCGGTTGAGACGACCTTGCCAAGCTCTGGGCGCAGAGCTCCTGTAACCACCCTCGCCCAATCACCCGCACGTAAGAATTGCATTGAAAACACCGCCACAGTTCTCTTGAGGAAGGGTTTGTCCCATCCGGATTCCAGATGCAGTCGAATATCGACCACGTGTGGAGAGGCAATAAGTTCTAAATGATTGCGAGGGAAGTTCTTCAGTAAGAGCCCCATGTAATAACTTTCTCCTTTAAATGTCCACCCAACTACTTCACCATCGTGGATGATGTCCGACACTTCCTTCATATTGGGAAGGCGAGATCGCTCGAGTAGCACTTGAGATCCACGAGGCATTTCATAAGGAAAGTGCCTTACAGGAATTAATACCCCGACCATATCATTTGGTAGCTCTGTGGGGAAGACTTGACCTATGTCCCTGTTATGTGGGCCATGCTTGATCCTCACCCAGGCTGGGCAGGGAAGTTTGGAGCGTGAACACTCCACCGCTTCGTGTTCTTCTTCTGTGATGAGAAGATAATCCTTCACGGCGGCAGTGTGTGAAGAAGGGATTGCTTTGGCGATGGTTCTAGGGCTATCTGCGACCACATAAAGCTGCCCTGTTACCCAAGGCAATACTGTGACAAGGAATTTACGGCTCCGAAGCTGATCCGCTATATGCTCAGTTGCAGTTCCTGTAATACAATGAGTGGTGTAATGCGTTATTCAAAATCAACATACTATGAATATAAAGCAGATACATCCTGCTGGGCAATTGAGGTGAGGCCGGAGCGAACGCACTGGAGGATGAGACAGGTCTCTGGCAAGCCTGCAATGAGCTCCCTGGATTCTCTTGGTACCTAGTAAATATATTATCGATGATTGCAGCCAACCGAAGTACCACTGATGGTCCTGACAAGTGCATGACATTCGACGATCTTGCAGGAGGTCTTTCCTCATACTCTTCCTCCTCATCCTCATCTTCTGAGGCCTCAATGAGAAGATATGGATTTTTCAACTATATTTGCTTGTTTAGTATATGGTGTGTGTCACTTAGCCACCACTACTTTTGAACAGTGGCCAAATTGGTCTGAGAAAAATTTAAACCCTAACCCTACGTAGTTCATTGGTATACCTCTGTGCGTGCCACTCCAATGGATGCTTCAATATTAGTTTGAAACATGTAGCACTACAGTAGATAATGTCAATTTATTGTGCAGACATTGTTTTTACCAGTCTCCAATGCCCAAAAATCACAAGAAGGTAGCAGCTGCTCATGCTAGGGCTACACGATGGTCAGCTCCAACTGCCAAGCATCACAGAAACTCCACTCTTCAAGCCACCCCTACACAAACCCATTCCGAGTCGCAGGAACAAACAGTGGAGCCAACCGAACTTGGGAGGGAAAATTTGTAAAGAAGAACATGCCCTTAGCGATGCAGTCTGTGCAGCTCAGTACCATTTGACTGTGGGAACATCACATGCACTGCTGGATGGAGGCATATCAGACGGGTCTGAGCACACAGGATGCCCAGTTTCAGGTTAAGCAGTTCAGCTCTATGAAGTACAAGTCTTACAGACATATCCCAGAGACATTGGCTTGCATTTTTTATTGATGGGGAATCATATTACTTTAGGTGGCCAAATCATCACTTTTGTTTTAAAAAACTCGCTCAGATTGATTCAATCAAAAATTCCTCTTGTAGATTTACTCTACTCATTGAAAGGATCATTTTTACAAGAGGATATAAAAATCAGATTTTTTTTCAAGGGGGTGAGAACATTGTTCAAAAGTAGTGGTGGCTAAGTGACACGCACCATAGAAATATTGTCATACCATTTCACTCACTCGGGATTGCTTATGTGGTGGTTGACTGCGAGACCTAGAATCTTTGGGCGGGGGTATGTGCTTAAGCATCATGGCATCCAGGTTTTTCACGCAGAGGTCGATGTCATCATCACCCGAAAACAATGCATGTCGGGCTTCCTCCCAGTCGCCCGCAGAGTATCGATCGCCAAGGTATGAAACCAATATGTTGTCCATCTCAGGATACGTCATATTGGTGAGCAGGTACTGTTTTAGAATCTTCCATGCATGTGGATCCTGCAGTGCCGGTGACGCTGTTTGATTTCCTGCATTTCATTATCATGAATGAAATGTGTATGATACTGTATGCTGACTTACCTTCATCAGTTCTGACGTGCTTCCAAGTCAGAGTAAGCTGATTGTTACTATGGGATCTGGCGCGTTTTGACATATGAATTCTGCCTGGTCTACTCAGTCAACTTCAGACTGAGCTGTAGCGAACTTCAAACTTCACGTACTATGCTAAATAGCCTATCTAGTCAATAATCAATAGAATATCCTCAGTACATGTGTATGAAGTATCTTATCGAGGTAGTGGTAGGAGAAAGAGGGCCTGTTAATGCGCAAAGTCAGTATTTGTAGTGAATCACTGTTGTGGGTCATTAGATAATACTTACAGGTAGACAATGTGAGCATTGTGGTCTGACCAACAGCGGAGCAGCATTGTCAGACAAAAATGGCATGGATTGTGGACTGACGTGTACTTTGGATTAAACTCAAGTCCTAAGTCCTACCTGCACCTAAGTACAGTAGACAGTAATTCCAAAGTTTGAGCAAACCGTCACTGAATAAATGTACATATGAACAAATAATAGGAAAGTCTCCCCTGCATGACCAGTGTTTTTGCCAGACCTTCTGCAGTAGTCCCGCTTGTCTGGTGAGTACAACAATTAATGCATTCAGGCAGCATGACAAAGCTGGACCCTGCTGCACGAATCACATGTACTACTCTATCTATTCACATTGAATACAAAGAGTAAATTTCGTTACTAGTACTTCCAACTCCAGGATGGGGCTCACAAAAGAGAAGGGATTACGCGAAGGATAGTAGCACAGTTGATATACTGAATGGCTGCACATTCAGATCCAGCCGGCAATGCCTGGTTGACAAGTGAACACGCTGATTTCTGGCTGAGTTTAAATTGTCATTGTGCAGTGATTCACTATATAATGGTTAGCGTGTTGTTGAAAACAACTTTCCTGTCCAGCTTCTATACTTGAGGCCTTAGGCACTTGGATGCTTTGCTTATGTCCTCATCAGCTTTTTGGCTATATGTACATTATGTTACTAGTACATTGTCATTAATACTTCACTTGACTTGAGCCTTGTTGGCTTTGGAATACCACAAGATCACCCCATGTAGTACTACTACTCGATACAATCTGGCTCGCTTACCACAGCTGAGCAAAGTGTTCTTTCGAGTGTATGTCAATCAATCCTTGACAAGCTGCGACATCAAGATAATTCTGCCGCTTGGCGATTTTGCATTCACTAGATGGGGGCTTTGTGTATAAGGTATGTCCTAATATATTAGGATGTTTGGCAGCTAGTTTAACTGGCTCGCATCGACTCGGATGTGTCCTGCTGGTTGTTCATTCCAGTCAAAACCCACAACAGCCTCAGCCACGCTGAGCCACAAAAATACAGAGCACCATCATGAGGACTACAAACGCCAAACACACAGGTACTAGTGTCTCATTAAGAGTAGTCGAGGACAATAACAATGTACCACTGTGATGCACGTTATCAAGGTAATCTACATGTATTGAGCACGAGATACACTGGAATCAAGTGCTATTGCGTCCACCACATCATGCTGTGATGTTATGTGTTCCGTCTCTTTGCTCAGTGCTGTGGCGACCTCTGCTTCATTTCACGGCGTTGTTGGACTGCAAACTTCGACAACACCATTGACTTCCTCTTCCCACCAATTCTCGAAGATGCTGAAATCTGTCTTGATCATGCATTCCTTTCTCCTCTCAACATCTATGTGATAGATTTTCAATGATAAAATTCTAAACAGATGTCCGGGCAATTTTCGTAAGTTTTGCAAGTGATATCAATCACACATTTCACTCACGAAGCCATGTAGAATATTATTTTAGTTTGGACAGCCCGAAAGAAGCTGAGCAGACTCAATTGTTATGAATCCTGTGACAGGTCTGTTTCAAGCTGTGGCAAAGAAGAGTTCGTCCAAGTTCATGCGACCCTACCACTGTTCTCTCCTCGACACTGACCGAGTCAACTCTCTTTTATTTCTAACTTAGACTAACGAATGATGGCATTTAACAAGACCATGCCAAAGAAAAAGGACCCCAATACCTCGAACGAGGTACACGGTAGAGCAACTGCACAGTAGGTGTTTGAGTCTCCCATTCACCGTGAACTCCATCTGAATCTGATCATTTCAAACCTAGGACCCTATGTGCTATTCCTCCAACACGGGTGGCATCAATGCAGCATTTGATAAAAGCTCAACAAGGACGAGAGAAAGAAATATCAAGATGAGCTTGCCCTCGTGCTGTCATATACCATATATCCGGTTACAGATCCGAAGATCCGGATCTCAGATCTGATCCAGATCTGCTGGACACATCCGTCGTCCAGTCCACAGATCCAATCCGATCCTCCATTTCATTTCCTGTTCATATAACTCTAACTATGTTCATTTCCTTTCGGTATTCCTGTACACCGGTAATCCAGTTATCCTTTACTTCCGCTATTCTACTGATCCGTTTTTAACTTGTACTTCATTTCGGTTCATGATTACCCGTTCCGACTTACCAATACACTTTATGTATACTTTGCTTATACTTTGTACATAGCCTCATACCTTTGCTTATTGATCATTATGTTAGTTATCTGTAGTATATAAACCCTTGTACTTGCGCTGTAGAAGATCAGTTCGAATATCATCTTAGATTGCACTCATCCTGTCTGGACTCTAAGTCCTTCCGTTATCCGTCCGGACTTGAGTACGATACTCTTGTCTACTCCGAGAACTTAGGATTGAATCCGATAGTCTATACATCTGCCTCTGTCTTCGGACAGTCTTATTCGTTAGTTTCTAGTTCGGATCCAATCCGGATTAGCCGTTACCCTATACGTCCGATATCCGGAAGTCTTACCGGATCCGTTACGATACTTATCCGTCCCTCTAGACGTGATATCTTGGTGCTCTGAAATAAGGGGCAGTACTCGGGAAGGGGCACAGCGCACGAGCTGAGGCCAAAGCCCTTCGGATCTGATACCTCTTGAGTTACGGTCTTAACACGTGCGAACGGTGAGTGTGCCGTGCACAGACAGCATTTCATATTACTAACTAATCTACAGGCGAGAGCTTGCGCTGTCGCGTCATTTAGTATCACTGGCTGCGAGGTAGAAAGGGCACCAGACGCAATGGTATTGGCACTCTGGATTGTGCCCAAGCTTTTTTTTGCATACTTATTGTCATCACCGCTGTTATCACCATTTCCGCATGTCATGTGTCACTATCATTGATCTCATTTCTGCATTACTGTTGTTCCTGCATCACTGTCATGTCTGCATATTGTTGTCCCCATGCGTGTAGTGCAAGCACTTGTCTTATATTTTGTTACATCCACATTTAAACAGATCTATCAATGTCCTCCTATTTGAGGTAAGGATATCCACAAAATGGTTCGAAAAATCCACGCTCAGGCAGGTTTTCTAAGTGGGCTGGATTAGCGTGGCTGAAGCTGTCGTAGGTTCTGACTCGAGTTCATTTCACAGTTCACGTTGTTCATGCTTAGCAGAGCTGGTCAAAAACCAGACACTGGTAAGCTTGAAGCATTTTTCAGCAAATTCTCTAATCAGAATGCCCAGATTTCCAGCCAAGAGCTGGCATTCAAATCCATATGACCTAGTCCCTTTTCCGCCCCATTTATCGCCAATCCAATGCACTGGCATGTTCCCTTTCCTCAAGATACAGAGTACACATTTATCGAGGTCTTTTATGTGTGACGGATTCGGATACTAATAGTGAGGCGAGACGTGTCTTCTGCTCCTGCCTTTTCTGTACTGTACTTAAGTGAACACTGACTGGTTCGACGAATCCTCTTGAACCTGGCTGCACAGCTATTTACCAGTGTGCTCTCTGCCTATCACTTGTCTGATCTTAGGACAAGCTTGGTCTACCGTTGTTTGGTGTGCATTACTGACTTCTCTGCTCACTCTACTAATATTCAACATATTAGACAATGTTGCGTGTGATATATGGACCTCAAGTCGGTGACGATGGACATGTAAGTGTTGCTCGTGTTCAAGCAATATGAACGCAAACTCACATTCAGTAGATGCAACCGAGATGTTAGAAGCAAACATGGTATGCCTTGAGTACCGCGTCTGATACCAATACAAAACCTGACTTCAGGACCCAAGGCAACTGTCACTTCAAGTCCACGATCACCGTGTCGAATCGGAAAACTGATATGTCTTTGTATCTCCAGTTTCGCTCACATATGGCAGCGTCTGAGATCGGCAGTGCAGAGGGTACATCTTCATCTTCCTTAAAGAACTCCAAATGACCATTCAAACACCTTAAGAGATGAACTATGACCTTCAGTGCTTGCATCGCATTAACACATCATGATACTGCAGCACTAGTATTTACATGTTACATATGATAGAAACTTTAAGTCCCATGATCTTCTGCTGGGATTCTGTAGTACACAGAGTATACTAACTTGAACTATATACTAGTACTGCTTAGGAACAATGTGTACAAGTCTGTACATGTCCTGTC